>CM021107.1:614992571-615252865 GCA_007115665.2 Sequoiadendron giganteum
CAAAAGGACTCCAATGATTATTTGTTTTATTCAGCCTTGTCTAGCAATGTTTCTACTGACTCTAACACTTGGCTGATTGATAGTGGTGCTTCTAGGCACATCACCGATTTCAGGGGTCACCTTTCAAACTTAGTGGAAAGCAACTCCAGTGATCAAGTTGTTATTGGAGATGATGCTAGATATTCTGTAAAAGGGATTGGAAATTCCACTCATCACTTGGATTCTGGGATTTCTTTGGAGTTAAATGATGTACTATTCGTGCCAGGGATAAAGAGGAACCTTGTTTCAATTTCAGCATTAGAAGACAAGGGTTATCAAGTTGCCTTCTCTAAAGGCAAAGTTCTTATATGGGCAAAGAACTCCAGCTTCAAAACTGCTCAAGTGATTGGAGTTAGACATGAATGTCTTTTCAGGCTGTGCACTCGTCCTCTTCAAGCGCTTGTGCATAACAGTACCAGCATGTGTGATCTTTGGCATCTAAGATTGGCTCACATTCACTTTCGTGCTCTACCTATCATGGAGAAGATGGTCACCGGTCTTCCGAAATTCGATCAAGAACATGAAGGTACATGCAAGGGATGTGCCCTAGGCAAGAACACAAAAGGTACGTTTCATTCCAGTGAGAGTAGATCTAAATGTATTCTTGATCTCATTCATTCTGATTTGTGTGGTCCAATGTCTATTGCATCATCTAGTGGTTTCTTGTATTATATTATTTTCATTGATGATTACTCTAGAAAGACTTGGATCTATTTCTTGAGATCTAAAGAATCGGAAGAAGTATTAGAAAGATTCAGAGAATTCAAAGCACAGATTGAAAATCTGTCTGGGAAAAGGATCAAGGTATTGAGATCTAATAATGGTGGAGAATACACTTCTGGCACATTTCGTGACTTTTGTATTGAAGCAGGGATTAAGAGGGAGTTTAGTGTTCCCTATAATCCACAACAAAATGGTATTGCTGAAAGAAAGAATAGGTCTATTGTGGAAGCAGTGAAAGCTATGATCCATGATCAAGACTTACAAATCTCTCTTTGGGCTGAAGCATCAAGAACAACCGTCTATGTTCAAAACAGGAGTCCCCACAAGATCTTAGAGAATAAAACTCCTGAAGAAGCATTCTCAGGCGTGAAGCCTGAAGTTAGTCATTTGAGGATCTTTGGTTGTCCAGTCTATGTTCATATTCCAAAGGAAAAGAGAACAAAGCTAGAGCCTTCTAGGAAGAAAGGAATTCTTGTAGGCTACAGTGAGACATCAAAAGCTTACAGGATATACATTCCAGGACAAAAGTCTATTGAGATTAGTAGAGATGTCACATTTGAGGAAGATGTTGCTTACAAAAGATCCAAAGGCACTCCTATGGAGATTGATGAAGAAGAACCTCCTCAAGATATGGAAGTTGACCATATTCCAGAGAACCTGAAGGAGGATACAGAACCTAAAGAAGATATTGATCCAGCTGAGCCTTTGGATCCTACTGATGGGCCTCTAGACATTGTGATTGGAAAGAAAAGACCTCTTTGGGCTCGCAGGACAATGCAGGAAGCAGAAAGGTTTGCAGCTCCAAGAGGAGCCTTCAGAGAAAGCAAGAGACCCCACAAGTTCTCTAGTTATGTTGCCTTGATGAGTCAGATTATTGAGTCAGAGCCTTCAAATGTTGAAGAAGCTTCTAGTCATCAAGTATGGAAGGATGCCATGATTGAGGAATATCAGTCTATACTTAAGAACGATGTTTGGGATATAGTTCCTAGACCCAAAGACAAATCTGTGGTGTCTTCTATGTGGCTCTTCAAGATCAAGCATGCAGCTGATGGGAGCATTGAGAAACACAAGGCTAGATTTGTGGCTAGAGGGTTCTCACAAAAAGAGGGAGTTGACTATGAAGAAACTTTTGCTCCTGTGGCTCGATACACGTTTGTTAGAATCATCATTGCTATTGCTGCATCTAGAGGATGGAAGATTCACCAAATGGATGTAAAGACAGCTTTTCTAAATGGCGTAATAGAAGAAGAGGTTTACATTGAGCAACCAGAAGGATTTGAGGTGCATGGGAAAGAGTCTCATGTCTGCAAGCTGAAGAAGGCCTTGTATGGTCTTAAACAAGCTCCTCGTGCTTGGTATGAAAGAATTGATCAGTATCTTTCAAGTTTGGGTTTCTCAAAGAATGATGCAGATTCTAACCTCTACTACAAAGTAGTAAATGGTGAAGCATTGATTTTGGTTTTATATGTTGATGACTTGATCATTACTGGTGAAGAACATCTAATTCTAAAATGCAAGAAGGAATTAGCTTTAGAGTTTGAGATGAAGAATCTAGGTCTTATGCATTACTTTCTTGGCTTAGAAGTTTGGCAAAAGTCAGACGAGATGATTCTAAGTCAAGGCAAGTATACTGTTGACATTCTCAGAAGGTTTGGTATGATTGACTGCAAACCTATGTCTACACCTATGGAGACTAATCTAGATAAGTTGAAAGAAGCTGCAGCAAGTTCAGAACCAGTGGATTCTACGATGTATAGACAGTTGATTGGTTCATTGATGTATCTAGTTAACACTAGGCCTGATATCTGCTATGCAGTGAGTGCACTTAGCCAGTTTATGTGTGAACCAAAGCAAATACATCTTGTAGCAGCTAAACATATCCTGAGATATTTATGTGGCACAATTGGATATGGGTTGAGATATTCTTCAAACGTGGATTTGGAGCTGCATGGTTTTACTGATTCTGATTGGGCAGGATGTGTTTCAGATCGGAAGAGTACCTCTGGTTGTTGCTTCAGTTTGGGGACTGCTATGATCTCCTGGTGTAGCAGGAAACAGTCTTCAGTGGCCTTGAGTACAACTGAAGCAGAGTATATAGCAGCTTGTGTGGCAGCTCGTGAGGCAGTGTGGCTTCGTAAGCTCCTTGCAAGATTGTTTGGACAATCAATGGAGCCTACTATTATACACTGTGATAATCAAAGTTGTGTGAAGCTTTCTGTCAATCCTGTGTTTCATGACAGAACAAAACATGTTGAGATCAAGTACCACTATATTAGAGATATGGTGCAAAGGAAAGCTATACAGTTGAGGTATATCAGCACTGAAGAGCAAACGACAGACATTCTCACCAAGCCTCTCGCCAGGATTAAGTTTGTGTACTTCCGAGAGAAACTTGGTATGGTGGAGAATGCAGCCTTGACTGAGAAAGAGTCTCAGTAATCAGTGATCCTTGATTGATAATGCAATTCTCTGCTGAGAGAGAGTTGAGGTGCAAGCCCTTGATAATGCAATTCTTTGTTGAGAGAGAGTTAAGGTGTAAGCCCTTGATAATGCAATTCTCTGATGAGAGAGAGTTGAGGTGTAAGCCCTTGATAATGCAATTCTCTATTGAGAGAGATTTGAGGTGAAAGCCCTTGTTTCCACCCTCTGGGAGAAGCTATGGTGGATGTCATGTGTGTGACTCCATGACAACATCACGTGAGGGAATCCGTGATGATTTTATTTATACCATCTATGGAAGTAGCCATAATGGTTAATATCACGTTGAGGTGATATTCTATTTTGTTTTCATTCTAATATGATGTGTCTTGTGCAGATGGAAGTTCATCCCTAGCTGAGAGGGAGTGTTGATGTTATTGAGCAGCTTCGGTCTGCACTTCTCAAGAAGAAAAGAATAAATTAAATGTATAGCCTCTAGGCTATTTAATTTATATCATACAATACTTGCTAAGGGCCGACCCTTATAGCTCACCTATCCTTGTCTCAACTTGAGCCGACTTCAAGTTATATTATTTGTTTATCATTTATTATGTTTTTCCAAGTAAGGCCGACCTAAATGAAGAGGCGCCTATGTTGTATAAATGAAAGGTCATTATCATTGTAAAGGCAATTCAATTCAAGCAAGTTCGCATATGTTTGTCAAGAGCAGAATTTGCACTTCAAAAGCAGCAGTCCGATTTCAAGAAGAAGACAGTCATTTGTATCTTGCATACTTAGAAGGAGGGTGAATATATTATCAAGCATTGGCCATTGTTGGGCCTGAGTTGTAAGCAGATTTCTGCTATTGTGTTATCATATATATAAGAGAATCATTTGCTGGGTTTTTCTCCCTCAAGAGGAGGGTTTTCCCAGGGTATCTTGTTGTGTTCATTGTCTTATGTGTTGCAATTCTATTGAGTACTTTATTGTCTAATCTGATCTAAGAAACACTAACACACACTCCCAGCAAACTACAATAATTTTTCCTTCAGATGCCTCAGCTATTCGTTATTGTTCTATGCCAAGTAATCAATAACCTAGGTGAAACAATCTTCATTGTAATCACAAATGTTCTCCCAATTTGTAAGCTGGAAATAACCTTATGTAATTTGATATAAGTTTATAAATTTTAACTTGGAGGTTGTATTATGATTCATGTATATGAATTCTGAATTTTCAATGTGTATTGAGTATTGACAAAGAATGTTGAACACAAATGTTATATGTTAAGGTTCTATAATGTATATTATGTATGTTTTATCCATGTTTTCATATGCATATTTAAAATTTCTCTATATATTTTAAATTTTCCCTATATTTTATATAGCCGTCCCCCGTCGTCCCTAAATTTGGCCTCAAAAATTGGAAACTTGGGGACTCGTCCCGCCGTCCCCTGCCGTCCCCGTCCCGGAAACTTGGGGTAACCTTGCAGTTTTCACATCCATTTGATGGATCTTCCAGCCTTTAGCTGCAGCAATGGCTAACACTGCTCTCACAGATGTGTAATGGGCAACAGGTGCAAATGTTTCTTCATAATCAATGCCTTCCTTTTGAGAAAAACCTCCTGCCACAAAACTTGCCTTATGTTTTTCTATATTGCCATCAGCAGCATGCTTGATATTGAAGAGCCATTTGGAAGAGACAACAGATTTCTCTTTCGGTCTAGGGACTATATCCCATACATCATTCTTTAGAATGGACTGATATTCCTCTGTCATTGCATCCTTCCATGCTTGATGTCTGAAAGCTTCTGTAACACTGGCAGGTTCTGAATTTATGATGTTGTTCATTAGAGCAACATAGCTAGAGAATCGTTTGGGTCTTTTACTTTCCCTAAATGTTCCTTTGGGTGCTGAATGGTTCTCGGCTTCTTTGATCATCTTTCTAGCCCAAAGTGGCCTCTTTCTGTCGTTGTCATTTGTATTCTCATCTGAAGTAGATTGAGGTTCATTTGACATTTCCTCCGGATACTCCCTCTAAATCTCAGGAATAGGTTCCATTTCAGGTACTCTAGGGGAATAAGTTTCTATCTCACTAGAACTTCTTGCCCTTTTGAATGCAATGTCTTCTTCAAAGATGACATCTCTGCTCAATTCAATTTGTTTCTGCCCGTGTATGAAAATCCTGTAGGCTTTGGAGGTTCCACTATATCCCACAAATGCCCCTTTCTTTCCAGAAGGTTCTAGTTTGAATCTCTTCTCTTTGGGCACATGAATATAGATAGGGCAACCAAAAATCCTAAAATGACTAATATCAGGTTTTATGCCGGTAAAAGCTTCTTCAGGAGTTTTGTTATCTAGATGAGAATGAGGACATCTATTTTGAATGTAGACAACAGTTCTAGAGGCTTCTGCCCAGAAAGAAGTTTCAATGTTTTGGTCAAGCAACATTGCTTTGGCAACTTCTAGAATGGTTCTGTTTTTTCTTTCAGCAACCCCATTTTGTTGAGGGTTGTAGGCAACTATGAACTCCCTCTTAATTCCTGCACTCATACAAAATTCTTTAAAAATTTCAGAGGTGTATTCTTTCCCATTGTCTGTCCTCAAGATTTTTATTTTCTTCCCGGAGAAGTTTTCAGTAAGGGCTTTGAACTCTTTGAACCTTTTGAGGATTTCTATTGACTCTTTACACTTAAGGAAATAGATCCAGGTTTTCCTAGAGAAGTCATCTATAAATATGATATAGTATAGAAATCCCGCCTTGGAAGGTACAGACATGGGTCCACATAAATCAGAGTGAACCAGTTCTAATACATTTTGGGTTTTGCTCAAGCTATTGTGAAAGGATCCCTTTGTATTCTTCCTAGGGCACAACCTTTACGAGTTCCTTCATGAGATGGTTTTAACTTAGGTAAGCTTGTTACAAGTTTTTCTATAGAAGGTAGGGCACGGAAATGAAGGTGTCCTAATCTTCTATGCCAAGTCTCATTTGAATCAAAAGTGTCAAGGGTAAGGGCTTGCTTAACCTTAGTGCAAAGTTTGTAAGGATACCCTTGTCTTAAACCTATGGTTTGGGATATCTTGATAGTTGAGTTCTTAGGCCATGCTAGAACTTTCCCATCCATAAAGGTAACTCTATATCCATTGTCTTCAAGGGCAGAGATGGATATTAGATTCTTCTTTATTCCAGGTACAAATAAGACTCCAGTGAGTTGAAGAGAAAGACCAGATTTCAATTTGATGGAGCAAGTTCCAACCCCTTTCAGGGTGTGTAGAATCATCCCCAATGGTTACTTCTTCATCAGTCTTGTCAATCATTGTGTCAAGGTGTTCTCTGAACCCTGTGATATGTCTAGAGGAACCACTATCAATTACCCAGTTGTGGGTGTTGTTAGATACTTGGCTAGATAAGGCTGTATAGAACACAAAGTTCTCAGATTCATGATCTGAATTTGACTTTCCTACTTTGGCAAAAGATGCTTGTTGCTTTGATCTATTAGGGCACTTCATTGCATAGTGGCCATATTGATCACATCTAAAGCATTGTACTTGAGAGATGTCTTTCTTCTTAGAAGATCCCTTTCCATTGGAATTTCTCTTTCTTTTAAAAGATCCTCTCTTGTAGGAGTTTTTCTTACTCCTTTTATTAGATGTTGTGTTGAGTACATGTGTATCTTCATCTATGTTCTTCTGTTTATTTTCTTTTGTTGAGAGTCTTGTTTCCTCTTGAAGGCAGTCTGTTCTTAGCCTATCAAATTTGGGGATTTTAGATCTCGCACTTATTCCTTGAACAAATGACTCCCATGAGTTTGGTAGGCCTCCTAGTGCAATTAGAGTTAACTCTTTGCTATGAATCTGATATCCAATTGTGGATAGTTGATCCCTTAGTTCAGTGATCCTCATGAAGTATGCATTAATTGTTTCTCCTTTGTGTATTTGGATATTGTTGATTTGCCTCTTTAATGCAAGAGTCCTACTGGTATTGTTGATCTCATAGGTGCTCTCAAGAGATTTGAACATTTGATATGCAATTTCATGTTTTGCTAGGATGGGCACTATATGATCCCTAACTGCATCTACTAAGATTTTCATGGCCTTTTCATTGCTTTCAATCCATTGAGTTTTCTCAAGATCAGCCTATGGTTCCTTTTTGTTTTCTCTCACAAGTGAGTCTATTTTATTGTCTTTAAGAATCATCATGATTCTAAATTTCCATGATGTGAAGTTGCTTGCTCCTGCAAGACGATCTTCAAATCTGATCACACTTGACATTATGAAGAATGTGATGTGAATTCGATTTTTTTTAAAAAATACAAATTTTCTTAAGCAATCTGATATCTAGATTTGATTTGGATTCACTTAACTTGGCTCTGATACCATGTAAATGTAATCAAATCTTCTATCAAATTTGGGAGCCTAAAGATTCTAGGATAATTCTAAGTGTTAGAACTCTATTCAAAATTCTAAGTCAGATTTATTTCTCTTATGCTGAATGTGCTGATTGCAGAACATTTATATATTTCGATGTTTGCATATCAATGAGGGAACCACCTTAAATATGTTGGAGACCTGCCTCACAAGAGACGCGTCTCATGAGAGGACGTGTCCCTTTGGGCGCACGGGCTCCAAGCACAACCGATTAGCATTCGGTTATTAAACTAACACGCATATAACCTTTATACGTGGCAGATATATATAATATGAATTCCGAGTTTATTCAATGCAGAATTTGAACATCATTTATAATTTCGAATCTTATACATGTTTATAAATTCAAATTACTTATTTTCCAGAAATATTTATATGAAGAGCAATTTTGATCATATATAAATGATGATGATGCAATCAACAATCATCATTTATATCTGACCGAAGCTACCTTTCATCAACACTAAGGATGGATATCACAATACTGAAAGGGCACGTTTTCTCAAAATCTGACAACTTCTTTCCACGTGAGCTCTTCAAATATAAATTATTGTGTCTTCTTAAAAATTGTGGATACCTTGTTAATTGCCATGATTACAATATGAATTTGTCCCTTTACTCATGAAACAAATGCCACACTGTCAGGAGCCTCCAATTAAAATATCACTTAGACATCGATTGCTCCCAATAAATCCATTTAATTGAATGTCAAGTAAGGAAAGATGCGGCTCCCATCAAAGACTCTGAATTTACAACGCTCTTGATTTTCGCACCCACCATTGAAACCACAACTCGAAGATTGTAGTGACCCACAGATATTTATTTCCAATAGCTTCCCTTGAAGACCAAATGTAATTTCTTACAGGCAACTGCTTATAGAGGTGGTAATTCAACCTTCTTTTTCTCATTGATGATTCCCATATATTTTTGCTTTAAATCTGATCAGTACTTTCCTTAAACCCGCTTTGATACCTTGTTAGTTTTAGGATCAGATTTAATAGAAAGCAGAGAATGCAACATATGAACAATAAACACAGCAGTTTACCCTGGGAAAACCCTCCTACTCGAGGGAGAAAAAACTCAGCAAAATATATATCTCTTATATATTTGATAAAAGTGCAGAAATCTGCTTTACAACCAGACCCTTCTCAAGAGCGAATTAATATAATGAATAATAGCACCTATCCTTTGATGCAAAGAAGAATATGTTTCTCCTTGAAGTTGATTTGCTTCTACAAGATTGTAATCTGCTGCTGAAAGGTGAACTGTTGCTCTATAGAAATGTGAATTGAAGAGAGAAAAGACCTGATGTAGTAATGAATGATCACCACCTTACATGTATACCAATCTAGGTGACTTTTCATCATTGTCGGCTCCCTTAGAAGAAAAATAATAATTGCAATTAGTAGGCCGACCTGCCTTTAATTAAGGAGAAAATATCTCCTGAAGCTATCAAACACTAACATTCCCAAAATGCAGAAAATTAAAAAAAGATAATTATATTTTTTATTTGTCATCCTGATTGCAGAGAGAGAGAGAGAGAGAGAGAGTGTATGCCATGAATTTTGAAATATTAATTTTTCTATATAATTTTGACATAGCTGATTATAGTGCAAACTGCATGGCGCATTGCTGCATAGTTTGACTTACAAGTTCAAACCCTCTAATCCAATTACAAACCACAAAGTAAAAACGTCAAGCTACAATGTACAAACTTCAAAGACACTCAAAGCAGAGAGAAAAAATGAGGCTTGCTGCATTTCCTGATGATGAAGCTCCACCATTCTGCTCACTCCCATGTTGATTCAACTGCTCTTCAACAAATACATTGGTCATCTGATTTGCACCACTAAATCAGATGCAATCCTTGAAAAATGCTGAAAATTGCACCCAAAAACCATAAACAATGGGAGAGAGTTTTTCAGGAAAAAGTCAGCAGAATCAGGAAAAAAATCAGATTCAAGAGTTTATATAGGAAATGAACGAGTTTATGAGCAATTTACCCTGAGAAATTGTGGATAAAGTTGGTCAATGATAAATTAAAAAAAGTGTGGATTTTTTGTGAATTTCTCGGCAAAGGGGGCTAGAAATGGGAAATTCCAAATTCTTGTGAGAAATTCCCAAGATCTGCTTCTATGGTCTATAGACAGATTGAATTAACAGTTCTAGATGTTAATTCTTTTAAAAACATTTACAAATAGCATATAGCTCAAAAATAATTGCAAATAAGAGAATTATGCAGAGAACAACTTCATAAATTTTGCTATTACTTCACAATGAATAAAAGCAGTAGATTCCCAAACATCCATTCAGTTTCAAATATAAGAAATATCATTATTGTCCATACATAAACATTTAAAAAATATTCAATTCTCTCCTCTTTTTATGATTGTACATAAGCATTTAAAAAATATTCAAGAGACAGGGAATGAAAATGGATCAGTTTATCCATGTCCTTTCATCTTCCACATTACAAAAGTTTACCTGTGATGTGCCTTATCTGCTGGGTCCTATAGTTGGTGAAAATTCGGGGGTTTAGGTCTTCCTTCCCTTTATTTGTATCTTGCTAGGCTTGTTTGAATGTGATCCTGCAACCATCATATATACAATAGATCTATGTGTTAGCTTTAATATCTAGTAACTTAATCATAAATAACTGAATTGGCACAAAGAAAGGAGCAAACAAGAGGAGTGCCCTGTATGGATCCGCCCTGAAGCCTTGGTGTTGGGCACAGGAGGTTGCACCTCACAATCCTCCTTTCCCAACGGCTTAGTACCTGCATTCTCCATACATGACAGAACCTCGGAAAACACTTGCCCTATTAGGAGGGAATGGTGAAACCCTATGATCCAAGGGTTTATGACCTACCACCCCTATAACAATGTAGTTTCCTACGGTGGGACCCCCACCTCCCTATGTCTTTCCCATTTCATGGGCCTAGGAACATGAGAGGGGGGTTTTTAGGCTTTCCACTTGGACTTTGCTTCACTACTTCCTAATAGGGTAACAAACACGGAGAAGACAATCTTTATGCAATACATAATAAATATATTTATTTCTATTTCTAATGCAAAAGGAAGAAAAAGATGTTTTGAGAATAATCAGCCAAGCACAATAGATATGTTCATAAATTATATCCATGATGTAATCCTATAATAAGTTACATTTAACAAACATACAAAATGTATAACAATGAATGCCTTTGCAATCCTGTGACGTGTTTCCTTAATCTATTACCCTATCCCCTTTGTTCTTGTCAGATTATAAAAGAATAAATGACAATGGGAAAACAAACATCAAGAAGTACGTAGATGTTAATTCATTCACTGATTCCTTTTCTATGTAATGTAATTCAATTCATCTATTGGCTTGATTTAATTGAGGATAATCAATGCCAGTCTAGTTCCAGGGGAGAGGTTTCTATTTCCAATTTTCTATCAAAATGGCGTCCATTTGGAGGGACGGGTTTTAACAATTTATAATTTCGTTTGAAGACAATAAGTGAATTTATATTTACAGAATGCAAAGAGAGGACACGCAGTAGCAATATTTATGATTATATGATCAAGCACTATATATTCGAGCTATGTGAAGAACTCTCACCTGTAGTTGCGATTCCCTGACCGGCTCCAATTCGTTTCTCCGTATTTTTTTATTTTTTTCTCTCCTGCTCCATCAAACTCCCCTTTATCTTTCCTTGAGGGAGACGTCTGATTAGAGAGGGCGCGACCCTGGTGTGATGGTGTTTCCTGGCGTCGTTTGTGATTTTTGGGAGTGGAGCCTTCGCGCCTTTTGGAGATATTCCTAAGGTTTGATAACTCTTATATTTATCTGTAATGAAGTCGCTATGTTTCATTTATGTGATTTCACTATTACTCGCTTTTTTGTTTATTATTTTATTTTTACATCATTTTATTGTTTATGTATTATTCGGTTTCTATATTCTTTTACTATATTACATTTTATTTTGTTATTACTTAGGTTCCTTCATTTATGTATTTATAAATTTTTTTTTTTTTTCTTAAGCAAAAGTTTGATTAATAAAGTATATATTTCTATTGATGTAAAACGAATAGTTTTGTGTAAACTTCGATTAAAATAGGGGTTATGACATTACCGAAAGCTTTTTGACTGTTACATAACACTTTGAATTTTTTTGAGCCTTTTTATTAGTGTGAAATGGGTCTTGAACAACCACTATCGATTACAATTTAATATAAGCGTGAGATTCTAAGAACTTCAAAGCTCCCATGTATGCATGCACTCAAAATTGCAATAAGAATTAATTTAGGCTGCTGATGTGGCAATAAATGAATGAAACACATTCATTGTTGGAGTTTCCCACTTTGCTTAGGTGATATATAGGGAAAAAGAGTTCTAGACTGCCCACGAAATAGATAATCAATTGAAGCTCGCCTCATAAGCTTTGCTAGGCGTTTGATGCACATGATTTTGGAAAGCCACAATAACTATTGATGCCACTTAGACAGGTGCTTGAGATTGGTTGTTGCAGAAAATTATTTTAATGTATAACAATCTCAAACAATAATTGACAAATGACAGCTTTGGATATATTATTACGGAAAGTAATAACACAAATAATATTTATTAAGATATTCAATATATAATTAAGGGGCAAAAGTCTCCTTAAATAAGAGATTACAAAGATTTATCTGTAAAGGATAAGATCAACAACTAAGAAAAGCAAAGGATAAGAACTTAGCTGAAAGAATAAAAGATATTCCTAAAGTCTATCTTAACAACTTGATTGACCATTATAAACTAATATTATATTATTACTTTAATACCCTCCCTTAATCGTCAATCTACTAACTACACCAAGTTTATCCCAAAATTTTACAAATTTGTCAAGATTCAATGACTTGGTAAGAATGTCTGCACTATGATCCTGAGTTGGACAATACTGCAACATTACGAATTCATCTTCTACAAGTTGCCATATGAAATGACAATGAAGCTCCACATGTTTGGTACACTAATGAAAGATTGGATTCTTGGCAAGTTTTAGCACCCCTTGACTGTCACAAAACAAGGGTGAAGGCCCTGCTTGAGACATTTTCATGTTTGAAAGCATCCTCTGAAGCCATAGTGCCTCACATGTTGCATTGGCTATTTCCCGATACTTTGCTTTTGTCGAGGAAAGAGCTACTGCCCATTACTTCTTACTAGTCCATGTGATTGTACCTATACCAAGATTGAAAACATATCCAAAAGTGGATTTCCTTCCATCAAAAGAACCTACCCAATCTGAATCTGTGAACCCTATCAACCTAGGATCTTTGCTTCTACGATATAGAATGCCAAAGTAAAGTTTCCCTTTCATATATCACAATACTTGCTTCATTGCAACCCAATGTTTTGTCTTTGGGGCTATCATAAAACGAGAAATGTAACTCACAACATAACTCAAATCAAGTCTAGTGGTTGTAAGATGGATAAGGTTGCCCACTAGTTGCTTGAAAGATGACTCATTGATCACCTTTGAGTCTATTTTGGTTGAAAGCTTTAGCCCTTTCTCCATAGGTGTTGATGAGATTTTGCAATCTATCATTTTGAACTTGTTTAGCAAACTCTTGGCATATTAAGATTGAGAAATAAAGATACCACCACTTGTTTGCCAAACCTCTACACCTAGGTAAAAATGTAGGAGGCCTAAGTCTATCATGTCAAAAACCTGACACAAATTACATTTGATTTGCTCAATCAAATGTGCCTCACTACTTGTAATCATGATATCATTTACATAAATGACTAGAAGGATGATTTCATTGCTAATGCTTTTGATGTATAAATTGGGTTATGAAGGACTTCTTTGAAACCCCTACTCATCCAAATACTTGTCAATCTTTATGTACCATGCCCTAGGTGCTTGCTTCATGCCATAAAGAGCCTTTGTCAGTTTGCATACCCAATGTTCCTTTCTTGCAAGTTCAAACCCCTAAGGTTGAGTCATGTACATTTCTTCCTCTAAGTCACCATTGAGGAAGGCACTGTTCATGTCCATGTGGACTTTCTAGCCAAATTGTGCTACCATGGCTAGAACTGACCGAATGGTGCTCATCTTTGCTGTAGGAGCAAAGGTCTCATAATCAATACCTTCTCTCTGTGGGAATACTTTAGACACCAGTCATGCTTTGTACTTGTCAAGTGTACCATTAGCTTGTACTTGACTTTGTACATCCATTTGCAACCAATGGGTTTCTTCTCGGGTGGAAGATATAAAAGAATCCAAGTCTTATTTTTCATTACTCCGATGTTCAGTATCCATGGCCTTTTCCCATTTATGTTTACCTTTCACCTCTGCAAAAGCTTGTGGTTCATAAATACCCTGAATGTTCGCCATAAGAGCAAAGTTAACTGTGTTCTGCATGCTCTTGCCTCTAGATGATCGACCCTCGATAATTTCATCATCCCAAACATCACTAATGAGTTTTTCCTAACACTTAGATCTCTTTCTAGAACCCTCTCCATCCAAATTAGCTTGGTCATCATGACTTGGGCTACTTGGTATATATCATCTAGATGCTGATTGTAATGTCCCCTAATTGGGAATGCCCTAAATTTTCCCTAATTCCTCAATTTCCAAATAAACAAAAGGGTTAGAGAATACCTTTCACCTGATTGAAACTTTGCAAACAGATTAGAAACCATTTACCACAATAATACTAATTAGCAGATTATCATAATTAAACATAAGTAAATTCAGGACAAAATTATTAATTCAATCATAAAGCACTTTAATATCTTTGGAAGGCTCTTGTGGCCCATGCCATCCATATGAGGTGGTCTACCTAGTGAGGTGTCCCCTTTCTGTTATCGCCTCATCTTGCCAACCCTTTCCCTCTCTCTATGATTGGACTTCTTGTGTTGATTCACCATGATGGAGGGGTGAGGTTACAAAGGGTGCCCCAGAAGCCCATCTCTCGTAAGCCCAAAGTGCAATACCCTCTATACCCCCTTGGCCTCATTGGGACTACCTGGTGCCCACCTCGAGGTGGTGTACCTAGGAGAGTGCCCCATCACTGTACCCGTTTTGTAATCCCTGTCTCCTCTATCATGACTAAAACATTCAAGACATATGATAAATAAACCATGGAAAATATTAATCCCACATACACCGATATATAATCCTAAATCAGATTTCATACCATCAATTCAGGATACCAAACTGCTTCATATATGCCAAATAATTAATTATTTCTAATTTAGAGGGTGCAGATCTCTATTTCTTTTATTTGATCTATTTCTGCAGATGATCGCTGATCTAATATTCAGGAGTTATCCTTTTTGTTGATTCTCAAACTGAATTAATTTCTTCTCCAATTGATGCCTAGATGAAATACTTTCTTGAAGTTGATCAATCTGTCTTTCATATTCAGAGGATATTGCTTAAAGAGAAACAAATAGATTATTTCAAGTGAATGATTCTACATGTTCAAAATTATCAGAGTCCCCTCCTTCAGGTGTAGCTAATGGAAGCTAGACACCTAAGTCTTTAGCCTTCAGAGGCTGATCTACAAAACTCTTGATGTCAGAAGAGAGATGAAAAGGTCCAACTTCTTCATCAATCACTACATCCTTGCTGAATTTCAAACGATCAATGCCCAAATCAATCGGCCTGTAGGCTGTATGATTGTCACTGTATCTTGCGATCTTCAACTTCTGACTCTTGGAGGTCAAGTTTTGTTCTCTTGGCATCTGGAATCCAGATGTACATAGTAGAACCAAAAACCTTAAGGTCGCTGCTTTTTGGTTTCCTCCTAGACCATGGTTCCTTTGGCGTCTTTTCCTTCACTTCCTATGTCAGAGACCTATTGAGAAGGTACACTATAGTGTAAACTGCCTTCGCCCAAAATTTCTTGGGAACTCTCTGGTTCTCCAACATGCATCGGGTCATCTCCGTAATAGTACGGTTCCTCCTCTAAAATACACCATTTTGCTAAAGGGTATAGGGTGTTGTGAATTGGTGTTTAATACCCCTATTATCAAACCTAAGAGTTATGATTGCTCATTGTGACTCTTTTTCTACTAAGGACTTGAAATTCTGAAATTCTTTAAACACTTCTGATTTTTCTTTTAGGAATAGCACCCACATTTTCCTATTGTAATCATCTACAAAGAAGAGAAATTACCTAGCATCATGTTAGAAATGCTGCCATTTATGTCAAGAAGGAATTCGTTGTCGGAGATTGTTAGAAATATTGTCATTGATGTCATGAATATCTTTGTTGAAAATGGATTGGCCAAAGGCCACTAATTGTTACACAAGTATGCTAAACTCCCTTTGTTTAACAGCAGCAATGGAAGGTGATAAATTAATTAGTTCAATGCTGATCGATTCTCCCAAGTGGCCTAAAATGAATTTAGTTTGTTAACTAATGCTGGCTGACCTTCATTAATAAAAGTAAAAAAACAAATTTAAATATATTAATCCCATTGCCCAAGCAAAGGGGAATTAAGGTATTAACAAAGGCAGTGATTAAGTTAGTCAAAAGAAGCAATCATTATTATTTATGATGCAGTGATTAAATTTATGAAAATGTATTTAAATACCATAGTAACGAGACTCGGACTCGGCTAGGGCGACTTGACTCGGGACTCGAACTCGGAGCAAACTCGGCAAAATGAAAAAAAGTTGATAAAACCCTAGAAATTTAGAGATTTTTAAGGATTTAAAACTTGTTTCAAGCACCCTTTATTGAATACAATACAAAGAAAAGCAAATTTGATCACATACACAAGTATACAACGATCACATAAGTATAAAGTACACAAATTGTAGTTGCGCCGCTGAAGGAAATAACATACTTAGATATATAAAATTAGTTAAATGTATACAAAACTCATGGAATATGAAATCCATAACATCAAATGTTCCATACAAATATGAAATATTAAAACATTAGCTATAAGTCTATGGCTGTATGGCATAGTGGAGCCAACATCATTCCTACGAAAGCGTCTAAGGATCCTGGATGATGAAAAGTTACTTACATAAGTATTGTAAAATGAAAAGTTTTAAATTTTTAACTCTAAATTTGAATTCGATAATGAGATACATCTAGATTCTAAAATAATACAATTTAAATATAAATTTTAGAACAATTAAACGAAAAAGAATTACCTGGCTACATGGAAGGGAATGGTGCAGTAGTACCAAAAGTCTACAATTGTCTTTTTTGTTGCATCATGTGCGTCCTTGTTCCAACGCATGCTCTCAAGCGACGGTTGAGAACCAGGAGTAGTGCGTGGTACAAAATATGAGTCCATGACATCAAATGTTCCAAACAAATATGAAACATCAAAACAATAACTACAAGTCTATGGCTCAAAGGAGTTTGCATCCTTCCTACGAAGGCATCTAAGGTTGGTCGTAGATGATGTGGCAATTGCAGCCATAGTCTCTACTTGTGACTCCATGCCACCCTCACCAACTTTAGTTTTGGATGTGTTTGCTCATGCTTTAGCCTCCTCTGCCATGGCTATAGCCTCAACCTATCTATCTACCCAATCAAGGTCCTCATCACTAGCACAAGTATACATCGATCATATAAGTATAACTATAAACACAAATTGTAGCTGAGTTGCTCAAGAAAATAACACACTTAGATATATAGTCAAAGACTCAAATGTATACAAAACTCATGGAATATGAAATCCATGACATCAAATATTCCAAACAAATATGACAATAGCACACTTAGATATATAGTCAAAGACTCAAATGTATACAAAACTCATGGAATATGAAATCTATGACATATCAAAAGATTCAAAACAATAACTAGAAGTATATGGCTCAAAAGAGCCTGCATCTTTCCTATGAATGTGTCTAAGATAGGTCCTGGATGATGTAGTAGCCATAATCTCAGATTCTCAAGTATCAGGGAAATCGCCCTGATGGGGTTGAGAGGTAGTGCCCTTTGTGGGGGTTAAGGCGTAGTGCCTCTAGTGGGGTCAAGGGTCAACGCCCCTCGTGGGGGTTTGGGTGCAGTTCCCCCAATGGGGTCAAGGGGCAACGCCCCTTGTGGGGGTTTGGGGGCAGCGCCCCTTGCGGGGATTTGGGAGCAGCGCCCCTAGTGGGATCAAGGGGCAACGCCCCTAGCGGGGTCAAGGGGCTGCGCCCCTTGCGGGGGTCTGGGGGCAGCGCCCCCAACGGGGTTGAGTGGCAGTGCCTCTCACAGGGTCCCAGGGCAGCGCCCTAGGTGCGCTCCCTGTCGCGATACAAGGCGGGGTCGAGGGGTAGCACCCCCGCCACCAAGCCCAAATTAAGACCTCCAAAACCATACAAACCTCCATGGCGTACATCATTTTGCATTCACAATAAGTAAATAAATTAAAAAAAATAAATTCAAATTTCATGTATTTTTTTGCACTTTCAAACCTTGCCTTTTGTCGAGTCTTGCTGATGGGACTCGTCTGGACTCGACGAGTTTGGCGAGTCTACCAGACTCGGCGAATCTAGCCAGGACTTGGTCGAGTCCGAGTCCGAGCCCCCAGGACTCGGCCAGGGTGACTCGACTCGGGACTCGCCGAGTTCTGGCGAGTCTGGGCGAGTCTCGTAATTGTGGTAAATACCCTTGCCCACCCAAGTTAGATTTTTACGATTTTACACAGTTTGACAGAGCAAGCATTTTGTCAAACATTTTGTTGTTTTGAATTATTTCCAATTATTTAAGCTCATCCCATGGGTTGTTTGAACTTTGACCACTCAATGATTCAGCATACACATTGATTTTTTGCCAACATTCATGAATTTAAAATGAACAGTAATATAATATTGCAACTGAGATACAAATGCCAGAATGGCAAATATTTCGAATGATTCCTTATCTAAATATTCAATTCAGAATAGATTAATATTAATTCACAGATCCAGAACAAATATGTCATCAACGTTACCAATGCTCAATGATTGCACAAAATTAATCTTTCATTAACATAAATGGTTTTAATACCTGCTGACCTTAATATTTGTGTCTTCATCAAACAACTCAATCACATATAACCAGCGATACTCCTCTTCAATGAGGCCTTCAGATATAGTAGACAACCAGGGAGGTCCTGATTTGCAAATGTATAGTGGTCAGTTTGACTATGCTTTCCCTGTCAACTTCCACGTGTATGCCAGCCAATAGAAACATAAGTCACGGCTCCTTTAATCAATATCGCGATTGCCTTTAAGGCTGCAATTGATATATAATAAGGTGACGGCTGGGATATATATGCCGATATCAACCTATCTCCCGTAGTTGCTGACAAGGATGTTGGCCCTTCTACTGTCTTCGATCAAGATCGATCACAAATGGATGACTATAGAATATTGTGATTTCAGGAAATACATATATTGACCTCCAACATATAAAAGATTTCAAATAGAAAATACCTTGTTCTACGCCACTTACACAATCTTCCTCTCGAACCTTGGCCGTTCTGGCAATCCTTGGCGAAGTGACCCCATTCGTTGCACTTTCGGCATTGGATCATAGGTCGTCCTTTACCATCGTATTGTATTTTGTTCCTCGGACTCCTGCTGCTCTAGTAACCTCTAGGGGATGCATTTCTATTGTATTGGGGCTTCGGTGGTGTGTTAGGCGGTGTCGACGGTTCTCCTTGAGCGAAGAGTACTTGTGCACTTTTGGTTTTTAAATTGTATGGGCATTCCTTGACGGAATGTCCCATCACTTGGCAGATATCGCAGAATAACTTCTTCGGACAGTTCGCCTTTGTGTGACCTTCCCCATTGCAGTCTATACACCATAGTTCTTGTGCTTCCCTCGTACTCTCTTTGTCGGCCTTCAATTCTTTCATCATTCGCATCATATCTTTCCTAAGTGCTTGTATGGTCTTCGATTTACCGTCGTTGTTGTCCACACTCTCCTTGTCGTCCGTCTTCTTTTTCCCTTGGGAGGATGTTTGTTTTCACTTTCTATATCCATCACCCGATTGTATGCTTCAGCGTACGACAATGGAGGCACGACTTTCATCTTCTTCCTCAACGATGGAAGCAAGCCTTCAATGAACCATTGCTTTTTTAGCCCATCGGCCGGTTGAACCTCCAATTTTCCCAACAAGTCTTTCAGTCACCGATTGTATGTGCACACATTCTCGTTTTTTCCCTACTTCGTACTGTAGATTTCTGCTACAATCTCACTGTCATCCCTCAAGAGTTTGAATTCGTCTTGAAAGGCCTTCTTCAGTAGCCTCCACAAAGCTTTCTGTGTTTGGTCCAACTCCGAGTACCAGTCGATGGCACTATCTCTGAGTGTCGTCGGAAAGGCTTTCAACCAATGATCCGGGTCCTCTTCTCTGTTCGCTATGCAAATTGTCTCACACGTTTTACAATGTCGTACTGGATCCTCTGACCCATTCCCCGTAAATTTTGGCAACTTTTGCCGTTCTGGAGTCACCATCCTGCTCCGCTGTCCTCCTTGTGTATTGAACTTGACTGGACCGGTTTCCCCGTTACGTTTTGGTGCATCACTTGCACTCTCGGCCACGTACGGGTCACTCTTCCGTCCTCTGTCAACGTCCTCTACGCCTTGGTTTTCCTGGGCTCTACTTCGGTGCTCCCTCTGCCAAGGGGTCTTGGGCTCAGATCTCCCTGTCCTCAACCCTTCGTTGTCGTCCGATATGGACAACTCCCAAAAGCGTTGGATGCTATTCTCAAGTTCTTCGTTCAATTCATCTTCATTTTCTCGGTTTTTATATTTTTCTACGTATGGGGTGATGAAGGGTTCCTCGTCCCTCCCTTCCACAAAACTTTGATGTGCTCTACTTAATCTTTGCCATCGGTTTTCTTGCTCCTGTACTCTCAATGATCACCAAATTCTTTCCTCCTCCGTTTCGTGCCCGAATGGTATTCGGTTCTTGTCCTTGTTCGGCCGTACGGGCATTACAGGTCTTTCACACGATCATTGTTGGTTGCCAGGGTACGTCTCCAGCTACTGTCTCCTTCCTCCTCTTCCTATTTGGTTCGTTCTTCGTACCACTGCAAGATTTGCTGCCTTCGGCGTTCTTGATCCTCTTCCGCCCGAAGATCCTATAAGATAATGTAGTGGCGTGCTATCAGCCTTGGCAATTTGGTAAGAAGATGGTCGACCTCTTTGTTGACGCGCAATCTATCCCAAATGACCGCTTGAGGGATCTCTTGCCTGAGAGCCTCCCTCTGTACGTGGTCCTTTAACGAGATTTCGCACAGACTGCAGAGGTCTTCTGTCAGAGCGTCTTCACGATCCTCGTTTGCTTGTATTGGCCCTTCGGTCGACTACCCCATCACAACGCCATTCTCCTGTTTGGGTGGTTACCGGATTCGCTTAGGCAACAACGCCAAATGTTTACTCGCTACGGGTACAATGACGTACAGAGTAAACGGAGATATAAAATAACATTGACAACATATAATAATCACATGGCAATCGCATAGAACATAGATATATTTCTTTATTTAGTACTCGGCAATTACATCATAATGTCTCCAGACAAAACATAGCATAGCAAGTAGAACCCTCCTTTTCCCGACTACATGACTCAAGTACATATAGTACGCTGGCGGTGGTTAATGTGCCAACCGTCGCGTCCCTTCATTATAACTAACTACTTCATCAGGAATTGTTCTCGAGACAACTAACTAACATGACCTGTACATAACATAAGTACATGGATTATTAATATTAACTAATTTCTTATTTACTTATGGCTCACAACCGACCAAGTACACTCTCGGCCGACTAGGTCGACTCACGGCTGACTACACCAATGACAATACTGCTGCTAGTAGTAATAATATAAATCATCCGCAACAATATTCAATTGCCTTTAATAATGTGAATTGCCCAAATAAGAGATAGCCAATCATTCACAAATAATGACTTCTGAGTAAGTATTGCCCGAGCCAAATTCTATGCCAAACTTTTATAGTTTTCCCAATTTTTAATGGATAGGCATTTTGTCAAAACAATTTAGCTGCATTCCCTTGTGAAGAGTTTTCTGACCCTAATTGTTTCCTCAAATGTTTAATGGTTTGGAAAGTATTTGCATTACGTAAACATTTCAATCATTCATAAAACTGCTTAAGGCATTATACCAAACAAATGTCATTCATTCAATATGACTGAAAATAACAAAGAGAGGACTTACAACTTGCTATTAACAATTACAAAGATGTAGAATAATTCTTTTCCAGACCTCTTAATAGCAGATTTAAATATTTGATGACAGCTGTGATATCTCAAAAATATCTTCAACAATAATCGCCCCTCTTGCCAAGGTTGGAAGACCTCATCAATGCCAACACTCCACACAACCAAGAATCCTCATGCCTTTCCTCAAGCTGCTGCGAACTCCTCTAAAACACAATGCCAGCTCTAGAAAAATGACAGTGACCAGCAAGGAATGTATTTAGTTTCTTGCTGCTGTCCAAACCCTCATTCCTAAAGTCTATCCTAACAACTTAATTTACCATTAAGTACTAATATTACAATATTAGCTTAATATATATGTCATGTCCCCGTTACTTGATGATGCCCTATTTCAAATAAAGGCGGAAAAAGAGTGTTTTTTAACACTCTTGAATTTAATAATAAATAAATATTTAAATATAATATTAAATAATAAATTTAAATTATTACAAATAATATTTAAATTTATGTTTGGCCGACCACCTTTGATCAACGTCTATTAGCAAGTATTTATAATCGATTGCTAGGGCTGATTGGATCATGATGGAAACGGAGTTGTGAATCAAGACTTGCAGGGATGTAGCCCTTTGTTAGTCGAGCCGGGTGGGACATAGCCCTCACTAAGCATTGTTGGTTGAAAATTTTGTATACTTGGGAAAGCATACAAAATTGTGGTTTCAACCACAACACGTGAGATAAAACTCTCCTAATTAAGGGAAGGCTCCCCCTTTAACTAAATGAAACTAATATGGGTAGGACAGCAATCGTTCCTCTTATTTTAGGAAAGATTATATTCTTTTCTCTTCGCAGAAAAGCAATAGCAAACATTAAGAAAACTTATTACAACAGCTATGCAGTGAGACCAAGAAAGAGGAAATAAAGTTTCCTGAAAGCACAAAGACTTCTGTCACTTCCTCCGAGGCGGGAAAACAACCATCAAGCATAAAGTCTTGAGGAATGAAATCCTATCTACCCTTTTTAGAATGATTACTTAATGAAAATATACAGCATAAAACAGCACAAAGTCTGCAACTATGATGTATCTATTAACTACTCTAAATGAGAACTACCACAAGCACAAAGTCTTGCAATTCTTCTCAATTTCTAATACTAACTACGAATTCAACTTTCAACATTTATAGCACAAAGACTACAGATATTTCAATTGAATCTCTCTTCAGCAATACTCCACAATTTTCAAGTAGTCACAAAGTAATACTCCAAAATGACATAAGAACACAAAGGATGCAAAGTAGGGCTTCAACTCAAAGTCTGAAATTCCAACTCCTTGATAATATTCACAACTTATAACTATAAAGCTCAAAGTCTTTATGAGTACAAAATTATGCAGAGATTTCTTGCTTGTTAAAAAGATAAGATTACAATAGACCCCCTCAAGTATTTATAGGAGAGAGGCCTTGAGAAAAAGGTGGGAGGATCTCAACAAACTTGAGAAATTCTCTTAACTACTAACTAACTGCAATTGACTTATTCAACATTACAAGCCAAATTATGATTTGTCTTGTAAGGATTTACATGTAATTACATTTTACAACTTTGCAAGTGATATGATTACTTGCAATTACAATTTTTCATTTTACATGTAATTTGTCAAAACTAAATTACAAGTACATAATTGAAACTATTCTAAGTGTCCGAAGACACGACTTGAACTACATCATCCTTGATTGGGTCTTCATGTTGCTATTTGAAAAACATTCTTCCATCTCTGTCTTGAAAGCATTCTATGCTCAATCATGTCACCTATTCAACTCCTTGTGTGGCTTCGTCATGTTGTTGTTCTTTCTTTGTATCTTTCTCCAGCCTTGGAATTTGCTTGAAAAATAAGGCCCATGTCTTATATTATTGATTTGGTAGGTCATGTGTGCAAACAAGACTAACAAGAATGAGACAAAGGGGCTGCAAAAGTGAGGCGAAAGCTCAATTTCGGGTTTTGGAAGGCTGACTGCAAGTTTTAAGTGCAAGGTAGGAAAAATAAGAAGTCCTTGCAAATTTGCAACTTCAAACTTGCAATTTTAATGAAAAATCCCAAAATGCTATTGGATGAGAAAAACTTGAATTTAAACCAAGGCATTATTTTGCGAAAATGGCAATGAGGATTTGATGGAGATGAGTGTAAATGAGTGAGATGAATAAATGGAAGTGAAAAATGGGAAATGGAAAATATGTTTTAGCTGAAATAATGATTTTTTCCCTAAGGATATCTTTTTGCACAATGAGATTCAAGATAAGGAGACTTCTAGGATATGACATTCCGGCTGCAAAGATGCTTTTTAGATAAAAACGTGATTGCCAAGAGCTGCGGTTTGACTGAAAGGGAAACACGTTTTGCTTTGAAGACTCATTCTTTTACAAAAAACAACTTCTCTCAAGTCACATAAGGGAATGACGGGTTCATTGAATAATGTAAGCGACATTAATCAGCTGCAAAGAAAACGTATAAACAAAAAAGCGTTTTTATAAAAGCAAGAGATAAATGAGTTTCCCTTAGAATTTTGGGCAATGACAATGCTATAAAGACAAAACGCGATTTAACAAGGAGAAAACACGCCAATACAAAAGACATTAAAATACATTTGAAAAAGACCATTAACATAAGAAAAACGTCTGCAGCAAAGAAAGGCGTGTTTTCACAAAGAGGAAATAAAGCAAACAAAACAAGATAGAAAATAAAACAACGTACCTTGGAGAAGAGGAGCTGAAAGTTAAAATGGAGATGAAAACCCTAAATGACTTACATAATCTCAACAAAAGATGAAGACATTAATTTATTACAGCTGAAAGTCCGATTTCGCTGCTAAAATTTAATGGAAACACCATGAAAGGAGGGAGACAAACAAAATCGAATTCAAACTTCTCTTCAAAAGGGGTTGAACTTCTCCAATTGGGTTTTTCCAACACAAAGACAAGTGAAAAAAGCACAAAAAAGACCAAAATTGGGTTTTTAGACTCTTTCAGCAACTTTTCTTTTTACTCATGGGAGAAATAGGAACTTTTTAGCACTTCAACAATTTTATTTTTGCCAAACAAGTTAAATCTTACCTTTTTGAGGTTTTAGCAATTTTCATTTGAGCAAAGTAGGAACTTTTCACAACTTAAGCAAAAATCAGACTTTTTTAGCACTTCAGCAATTTTGCTTTTGTCAAATGAGTGAAAATAGGAACTTTTTGACACTTTAGCAATTATAGGAACTTTTTGGAACGTTAACAATTTCACTTAAAGCAAAATCGGAACTTTTTGACACTTTAGCAATTTTAGGAACTTTTTGGCACTTTAGCATTTTCACTTAAAGCACAATAGGAACTTTTTGACACTTTAGCAATTTTAGGAACTTTTTGGCACTTTAGCAATTTCACTTAAAGCACAATAGGAACTTTTTGACACTTTAACAATTTTGCTTTTAGCAAAATAGGAACTTTTTATCACTTAAGCAAAAATCAGACTTTTTGGAGACCTAAGCAATTTTGCTTTTAGACTTAAAATTCCCTATTCTGCTGAGCTGCCTTAAAAACCCGAATTTGACCAAAAACACAAGAAAAATGACTTAGAAATTTACAAAACCGGAAAGAGGAGTTAATAAAAGGATACTCGAGGGAACCATCAATTGAAATCCAAAGTTTTACAACCTCAACACCTCGTAAAACGTGCCTTAACACACAAAGATCCCTACTTGCAATGGTGATCAAAAATCCCAAAATTGGACAAAACAAGGGAAAAAATGTGTCGAAATGTTCCCAAATTTCGCACAAGGCAAAATAGGAAGGAGACCAATGGCTGCACAATTCAATTGAAGAATTTTAGTGCCTCGAAATGCGTGCCATAGAGATTTATGAAGAAATTTTAGGCAAAATTTCATATGGGTTGTCCAATTTTGAGAATTCAAAATTGAGGACAACAAGCATTGCAGCTCTTCCATAAGTCTTCGCTATTCCTCACCCTGCTTCTCGTGTATTGCACTCTCACTCCACATACTCTCCAATTGACATTCGGTGTATCTCAGATCCTTCGGTGGAGGTTGGCGAAAGAGGCGATCAGCTACTTTGGCCAAGCGTAGGCTCTGGCCAAAGGGATATTTAGCCTCGATTCCTCCTCTACGACCAACCATTGACTCAAGCAACGGTTATGAAGACTGGCGTCTTCATTGGCAAGGGATCATCATCGTGTCTAGGTCACTTTCATGCAACAAGGAAATAAGACAAGCTAGACACTTGCATTGCTAGGATTCGTAGTGTAGAGGTCGTGCGACAGGAGTAACAATAATATTCTGAAGACTCTCGATCACGGGAAAGATTCATGTTGTAGCTATGGGATTGAGCCCAGACTCTCGACATTGCTGAACTGTGCTTTCATTGTTCTTCCTCACGGGTGAATCGGGAGGCTTATTGTTGTGACGATTAGCATCATTTGGTTGATCATACCCAGCTGTGACAGATTCGAAGTGGGTTGTTCTGAAGTGGCATCATCCTCTACAATCGTCGACCTGTGGCGACATCCTTGACCTACAAACCCGAGAATGCTACTTGGTGTATGAACAAAGTATTCTGATATGAATCCGAAGATCCAAAGCCTTGTATGCTGTGACCGTATATCGGATAGCACTTTCACATAATAATGCTTTTTGATGTTCAGTCCTTTGCTCCTCATTGTTTCTTAGTGTTTAGCTATAGTTAGAGATTAGTTTTTGTTGAATTGTTAGATTGATCCTAGTGTTAAGCTTATCATTTCAATATCTCAGTTTGAGCTTGTAACTGATTAAGAAATTACTACAATTTGAGTCTGTTTGTGCACAATGAATTGTTGAGTGTGTGTGTGTAAATAGACTGGGCATCTTACAATATATTACAAGCATAGATAAGGCCATTGAAATGAATCAAAGGTAACATGTTAATGGTTTCGTTGTCAATAGTGAATCTTGAGCAATTATTTCTCACAACAAAGATTGTCTAATATTTTACCCAAACCATTTGGCTTGCCGCATCATTTTCTACTCGAAAGGAGCAAAGCCTGACCATTCTTTATCATTGATTTCCTTACTTTGGATTTTGATAATATGCTTCTCTCATTAGGTTCTTTTTTCATCCCCTATAAATTGTAGTGTTAGCTTCAACAACTTGAGTAAATTCCCATTTTGTTTTAATTATCTAATTGATATTTCATTCATCCTATTAGCTTCTTTGGGTAATGGAGCTTTTTTTATTTTATTTTTAACTTAGAAGCTCATTGATCTCTATTTGTGATGCCTTTGGTCTGCATTTAGTTGCTTTGGAACTTCTTTGGGGTCACCGTTTCACTTGAAAACTTGGTTGTGCAAAGATTTTCATTTATAATCACAAAATTTCTTTCTGAGCTTGTGGAACACCATCAAGGCTTGCAAAGCATAAAATTAGATTCTTAGGAGCAAAACAAATTGACTTCATTCTAGAACCATGCATGAAAACTTTATAGATAGTTTTCATGAGGGTGCTTAAGTATCAGTTTAAATGACCTTTGATTTCAAAGATAGTTTTTTTGGCTAGAGCTTTTGATAGCAGCAAGTAGATGTGTAATAATAGTAAGGCATAAAAAGATGTATAACAATATAATTATATAACTCTAGAAGCCTAAGGAATAAGTAAAGTTAAAACATAAAAGAAAAACTTAAAACTTAAAATTTTAAACACATTGCAATGATTTATCATTTCATTGAACTAGTGACCCACTGAACATTGAAAATCAAAATGAAAATATAGACATTGGAATGAGAACTAGATGTTTCATAATCATGATTCATGAATCATAATTAAACTCATAGCAGAGTAAATCTACATATAGAGCTTGCTAAGACAAATGGGCTTTATTGTGCTCACATAATTTTCATATTATTAGAGGTTTTTGGCTTCCACAAGTTAGTAAATCACACATACGTGGGAAATATCTGTGCATAGTTTACATATTGTAGAGTGAGAAGAACAATATACTATACTGAAAAACAATGGTAAAAAAATCTATACAATAACCATTTAACCTCACAAAGACTACATGGAGTCAAATATATATCTATACCCATTGGTTCAAACTTCATGCCAACATTACAACTCTGCACCATTTAGCCAAGATTAGTAGTGGAAAAATAGGGACATTCATTATTTAGGTCTACTGTGGCAAAGCATAAATATGAAAATTAAAATATGTTTGTACACCCATTGATTTGTACCAACATTACAATTGCATGCTTCATTTACCCAGATTTCATGGCAGGCAAGTTGAGACCATATCATTGAGCACCATTGAAAGAGCTTAAATATAAATGTATATGAATACCCTAGGTATAAAACAACATTACAACCATAAGGATCATTTTGCTTGTCTTAGTAGTAGATAAAATGGCATCATAATCATTCAACCACAGAAAATAAGATGAATACATATGTAAAGCCATTGATTCATCAAAGTATTAAAACTGTTGAATCATTCTGCCAGGCTTGGCTATGCACAAATAGTTCAAAATTTAAAACTTGGTTATTTTATAGCGCATGTCACTTTGAACAAAACCACAAAAATAACTTGGTTATTTTAATGCTTTTTCAAGGGGACGTCTGAGAGTTTCCTCAGGTTGAGGGGACATCTAGAAGTCTCCTAGATGTTTCTTTGGAGTCTCCTCGGCAGAAACGGCCAGGAAACGTTTCCCTCCAGAAGGAGACTTCTAGGAAAGGGCGGATAAACTTGTGAAATATACTAGGCCAATTTTTTCAATTTTTCCACAACTAAATTCACCCGTTAACGTTAATGAAAACTCAATCCAACTGAAGGGAACCTTTTCCTCTGATCAACCCAGATCCCAATGCAGGCAAGGTTGAGAGCATGCTCGAAAGGGAATCGTTAGCATAACTAAAACTACTTGAAGAGTAATAGGAAGAAAATACAATCAACTCAACCAATTATTCAGCGGGAGGACTGGAGATAGAAATTACATTGCTGAAAGTAACAATCAACTCAACCACTTATTCAGCGGGAGGACTGGAAAGATAGAAATTACATTGCTGAAAGTAACAATCAACTCAACCACTTATTTAGCGGGAGGACTGGAAAGAAAAGTACAATGCTGAAAGTAAATATGCAACTCGACCACTTATTCAGCGGGAGTGTGTTGACGGCTCAACCGATCAACAATATGCAAATGCAATACAATATAGACTGAGCATGACCAGTCTCTTCAACAAAAGTGGGGATACAAAATATAAAGTGCAGAAAGTAAAGAGCTGATTAGTACTACTGATTCAGCATTACAATGCGATGGACAATCTGCAAATACAATGAGATATAGATAACCAATGAACTCCAGAATGTTAGGAAATGAACTCCAAACAAGTACAAGCTATCTAGCATATGAAATATAGTAAAAAGGGACTGAAATATCAGGTCTGATATAAAAATTGCAGCAAATCAGAAATTCATACCAGCAAGCCCTAGAATCACCAAAATGCTCATAACTTCGTCAAAACACCTCCGATTGATGTGAAATCAAGTGCAAAGGAAGCATAAGAGAAGGGCGACCAAGTACAAACCAAGAAATAGCAGCAAACAACCTCTGATATTTTATGCACGCTTCCCAATGCAATGGCAGGCAAAGTACAACCTCCAAGAAAGGGCGACCAGCAAGATAAAATCCAAATCCTCTCTGAAAAATCTAAAAACTTGCAAGAAGGGGGGGCGCCCCAGGTAGACTTGAATAATAAGCCAATACCCAAAACCAACAAAAAATTGTGCAAGGAGCTATGATCGAAAATGTGCTTCAACCAAGCATCACACCAGTATCACCAAAAACTGATAAAACTGCAAGAAACTCAACTACAATGTGCTCAATTTGTTCTCAAGGATTGAAAACAGCCAAATCTCAACTAGTTGCTATTTTTCAAGCAAGAAGTCAAGCCAAAGTTAGGAGGTATGCATTCCTCGAAGCAACTTACTAAACATTCCGACAGCATAACATTACTGTAGATATAAGATAATGAACTAAGAGTCCAATGCTCTTATTTATAACATTTCTTGCTCCAAATTCAAATTCAATCTCCCTCCAAATGGACGCCAAAACCAAACTCAAATTCACAATGCCCATTTGTGTCATTTGCATTTCATTTCTCCAAGTCGTCCTCCTCCAAGAAGTATTATTCTTTATTAAAATGTCAATAAAGTATATTATGGCATCCAAAGTAATAATAAAGTGAAATACTTTATTAAACTGATTTAATTCCTCCAGGCCAGGAGTCAAAATAGTAAAGTCAAATATAAATCTAATTGGCCACTTATTTCTCCAAGGCATCCAAACATGCCTTTTAAATATTTCACTTAAAATAATATTCTCATCAAATATCAAACTTGCCAAAATAATCACCTCAAATGCTGGAGACCAATTGAATATACTGCCCTGCCCGAAATAGCCATAATACCAAGTTGCTGAAACATTGCCAAAAATAGCACCAAGGGTGTTGGAGACCAAACCGTTCAAATTGACATGCCAAATATAGCCACTGAATTGAACTGCAGAAACCCTGCTAAAAATAGTACGGCTAAAAATAGAACTTACTAAAAATAGTAAGTTGTTCCAAACTCATTTTAACCACAATCCAAGCAGCCGTCGTACTTACCAAAAATAGTAAGTCTAGAAAAGTTCTCTAATTCAGTTGCATGTCATGCTGTCGCGAAACTCTCTAAAAACCTAGAAGGAATCTAGAATCCGAACTGTAAAACTCCAACATGCAGCCGTCGTAACTTACTAAAAATAGTAAGTCCGAAAAAGTTCTTTGATTTAGTTGAATGTCATACCACTGCGAAACTCTTTGAAAACCCAAAAAGAATCTCTTGCAACCAAACTGCAAAACTCCAACATGCAAACCCTTGAATCCTCAAAGAAAACCTCCAAGCAGCTGGAAACCCTAATTTTGCCTCTGACTAGCCTACGAGCATCTGGGAATAGGCTAATAGTCACTGGAAAGTGTAGTGCTAAAAATGGGGACATTACAACTTGGAGGCGGCGGAGGGACATTTCCTAGGTGTCTCCCAATCTCAGAAATGTCCCCGTCTCGGGTGTGGGTGTTTTTTTTGAGGGGACGCGTCCCCCTGGAACACTGGTTGCAAAGCTTTGTGGATGTTAGATGAATGCTTAAATCAATTGTGAAGGGAGGCTGCCATGGATTGACGAGAATCTTTGAAACATCTATCTTGAAAGGGGTGCGAAAGGCCATTATATCTTGGGATCTATCAATGATAGAGAAACTACTTAGAAGGTGGCAGTGGTATTATTTTTATATTGAGGTAAAAAGTTTACTGATACAATTTAGAACAGAAGCTTACAAACCCACTGGGTGAGACGACTTGAACTAAATAAGAGTCCATGGAAGGAGCCTAGTAATCAAAGATCTAGCTGATAATAAAAAAGAAAGGATCTAAGTTGTTAGTTTAATCAGAGTGTTCCTGTAAGGAGATCACTACATAATTAAAAATACTTGTAAGGAGTAGGATCCTTCAAGATGTCCGTGGAGTAGCATGAGAAAACTGATATCAAAGATCACTTAAAGGTTTCAAAACCCTCTTTGAAACAACCAAGTTAATAGCATGTTGCTCAACATTAAGTCTCTGTACAGGCATACCAGGCCCATCATGACCAACTGGAATAGGAGGCATGTTTGTTGAGGCATGCTTAAGCTTCTCATAGATGCTAGTCACATCAGCAATCACATCTTGCACTCTATGCTTAATAACAGATTCAACAAGCACTAGTTATACACCAAGAGGGCTATTGGCCAAATCAGAATCTGAATAACATGACTTTGAAGCCTCTGCCATGTTTTCAATTGAAGAAACATTTTGAACCACCACATCCTCTAGCTGCTGACTTCTCCTTTCTAAATCATAAAAATTCTCCATGATGGTGTTTAAACAATATTTGAACCAGCCACATGCTCTTGAGCACCATCAAGGGAGTGAGCTGCAACATTTATTTGATCACACTTTAATGTTCCTTCTTAATTAATTAGCTTATGTGGGCCCTATCCTTATTTTCCCCAATAAGGATATAAAAATATTCTGATAAAGGGGCCATGGTTTAGTAACAACAAACTGAATACTAATAAATAATATGGGGGTGTGGGTTTTCATAAAAGATTTTTGTAACCTCCAAGATACTTGGCAACTTCTTCATGACAAATTTTGTGACAAGAAATTAATGAGTTACAAGACAAAGTGGGGCTCTTTTTAGAAAAGAATCACATTAATATTTGAATTGCTATCTTTGAGAGGGAAAATTAGGCTGACTTGTTTTATACATTGAGGAGCTTGTGGGATTTTATCTTGAAATTGCCAAAAGAACTTCAAAGGAGTAGGGATCTTTTTCAACACCAAAGAACCCTCCACAAGTTTGGAACAAAATGAGGGTTTTGTTGTTTAACAATGGGTTGATTAAATCTCAAGAATGTCTGCAGGCTAAGTTTCTATTCTTATAAATTTTGGTCTTTGGGTGATTAAATTTTTGGTTGAGAGAAAAAACCATCTCTAGCCTTTTTTTTCTTTGGAGAGTGTTACATCCATGGTCTCCTTGGACAATGAAGAAGTTGGTATTCCATTCTGCTTTATTGGTAGGTAAATTGACATCCCCACAAACATCATTTAAATATTCCTTGGATGCCACTTGTCACCTTCGTCTAAAGGTTGGGATCCATAGAGTTGTTTGGCAGTGCATAAGCTGTTAATATATTAGGTTACAAGTTGAGGCAGACCACTATATTCTATTAAGAGGTCCTTGTTTTATAGCCATAATCAAGCACTTGGCTTGTAAACAAAATTGAATTAACTTATACAACCATTAATGACTCTGGTGGGAGCAGATTTACATTTAGTTTCCTTAAGTAACCAAGATGTCCCTATTGAGGTTCTATATGAATACTTAGTTACTTTCTACAAAATCCACATACACTCTTCAATAAAAAATTGTTGAATGGAAGAAAACATAAGCATTCAAACCATCGTAGACTGAACTCGTCTTAAACATGCAAACCATTATGCTTTGCGATTAGTTTTGTAGAGCCAAAGCATTTGATGAATGAAGTTCCTTTTGTTTTTTAATTTTCCATGTCTTTGGTAAATAAAATTCATCTTGCAATTGCTAAATAAAATTTAATAGTTTTTTCTGTTTCTGATACAGTGTTATCCAGCAGTGGAGGTGGACAATTAGATTTACTTATTCTTGATACACTATACAAGGTACATTGTTCCCTTTATAAGTTGAAATGCTGTTGTTATATATCCAGGCAACTCTTAACTGCAACCGTTTTATGTTCTATTATGTTCTATTATGTTCTGAATGAGAAGAAGTTCAACTACTGCAAGTTCTCCTTTAAACTAAATGCTTGTTTGCATCAATGTTTTATTGTAACACAGAAGGTTCCTTTTTGAACCACCCACCTTAAAAAGGTGTCTGCAGAGAACTTGCAATTAGTCTCTTAGTGCAAGCTTCATGCTTATTAAAGGAGATTTGGATGATAAACTATCATTCATGTAATTGCGGCTTTTACATGCCCCGAATGCCAGGTTGTGTGTTTTCCTGTAGCAATTTCCATACTTAGTTGATTGAGTTGATTGAGTCATTTACTGAACCATACGATATGGCATGATATTTACAAATTAAAAGTGGAAGCATTAAAACATTGGATGGTCCAGCAAAAAGAAAATGTGGACTGTCGATTTGTCTGTCTTTTCATGCTTTTGTGCATGTTCGCTGTGAGCATTGAGTTAAAGGATCCCATAATAATAAGCAGCTAAGAAACCTGAGGCTCACAGACTAGTATGTGTACATACTACATCCTATCATACCTGAAAGAACATAATTGGTGGTTGTTTCTTATAACACCCTAGATTTAAGCTTTTTATGATTGAAGTTTGGATTTTTGCATACTGATGCATTAGGCCTCACATTTAAAGAAGAAAAGAACTAAGGGCCCTACAAGGAAATCCTTCTGCTTAGGATCATTTGGGTCAGGTTCCTTTATTGTATCAGCTTGGGGCCAGGATCCTGGAGCAGTTTTCCTGGCTGTTTGTTTATACACGAAGACCTGCAATCTGTAGCCTGTGCTGGCATGTCGCTGCAGCTTACTGTCTGGGTTACTTTTCTCTTTGCTGTATGTTGAATCTCCAATTTTTCCTGCATTGTTTGAGCAACCAACCATTTAATGGGATAATAAATGACAAGCTTTTCAATTTTCACAATTCTTCATCATCTGCTGAATACATTCATTTTTCCTCAAAATAGGAGTTGGTAATAATGTTCTGGAATCTACTAACACAATGAGGTGAGCATCATGTTTCCCAAACTTTTGACCTGTTTTATTAATGCTATCCTCAAGGCTTTTAAAGGCTTTCATCATGGCTATATTAATTTGTACATGTCTTAAGGAGGTGGGGAAAAACTGCACCTGCTTACCCTTTGGAGGACTCTTAATTACTGTTTCTATTAATATGCTCCTTCTTGGGTCCCTATTTGCAGAAAAATATGGAGGGAAGGTGAAATCACCATGAAATATTGAGTTTCTGAAATGAGCTATCATTTCTGGTGGTGATAAGAAGAGTGGTGCTCTGAATTGTACAATGTAAAACCCTAGTAGGCTGATAAGGATACTGAGGTGGAAAGTTTGGCCTTTACATTGGAACTGAATCAAAACCTGAAACATGGTTTGTGGGGCTTCAGACAGGAATACATCATACCCATCATATTTGGGGATGCAGGAATGCATCGGAAATGTCCACCAGCTGTTCCTGCACAGTAGGAGCATTTAAAAAAACACAGAAATTAAAAATAATATTTTCCACATTTTAAGTAAATTATCCAAGCAAAAAGTAGGGGTCCCATAATCACCAAAAGTTGCTCATTATGCTTAGGAATTTTTTCCAATAAAGCACTAGTTGATTGATTTGCTTTAGCTCATGATCTTGCAGGAGTGTTTTTGAGAGGGGCTTGAGAATATGAACAATCCCAAGTGCTTTAGGATATTCATTTTTTTCCACCTTGAAAACCCTTGGTACTTTATAAGGAGATGTCTTCTTGGTTTGTAATAGCCATCCTCATTTTTTTTGAAAATATGTTAGACTCAAAGTAAATGAAAGCATAACAACTTCCTTTCCACTTTTTGATTACCCAGATCCCGAATCGGGCAAGGTAAGAGCATACAATGTCAAGATTACAATTCATTGATTTACAAGTTGCTAGAAAGAAGCATCTGTCAGGAAGCCACCCAAACCACTTATTCAGTGGGATGCATAAACAATACAAGAAAAAAATCATCTGCTTATTCTGTGGGAATTACAAGGCACTTCCACATTTTAGTCGGAAAGTTTATACAATGTTTGAGGACATTTAAACATGCTTCTTCCACTTTTCAGTGGTGAGCTATTACAATATTACCACTTGTTCAGTGGGGTAAGTGCATTGGCAATAACAAATTTAAGCACACTGGCGGTACTACCATCCAATGCTTACAAATAAAGTGCATAGAAATTGACGCTTTTGGTAATATAACAATCCAAAGCATTACAACGTTAGCACATATGCATTGTGAACACCAAAATAAGAGGATTAACTGCTGATATAAAGTGCTGATGTAAAGAACGGCTGAAACACCCTACAATAACACCAAATAAATATGTACCCAATAACCTTCCTTTTATAGCAACGTGATACCTTGAATGGATGAACTAGAAAGTCTGGTATAAACACCCTTTTTACTGTTGTACTTTGGACAAATCAGAACTGAAACATTGTTGTTGATGCTTTGGAAACTCAGAAAATGAGCATACAAACACACCCACAAGAATTTTTTTGGAAAACTCCCTTCAAACTCTAGCCAACACACCTCAAAACACTGAATAGATCTTCATCTCAACAATATCCAAAATTGAAACTCGATTTGAAGCACACCGGTGATCATTGGAATGAAGTCACTCCGGTCTAGCTTGGGATTATCTTTCAAATCCAAAACTAGAAATCGAATGAGGGTTTTTGTCCTCAAAAGATTATGAAAGAATCTGTAGGTTCAATCCGACAGCTATGTTACTGGTTCGGCCCTTTGAACTTGTAGATTTGTTGTCCTCAATTTTTGACATGGCAAAAATTGGGGTTGAAAAAATTTGAAGTTTTTCTCTCTAATGCACGTTTTACGAGGTGTTGAGGTTAGAAAACTTTAGATTTCAATTGATGATTCCCTTAGGCATCCTTTCATCAGCTCCCTTTTCCGTTTTTATAAAATTCTGAGTCTTTTTTTCTTGTGTTTTTGGTCAAATTCGGGTTTTTAAGGCAGCTCAGCAAAATAGGAAGTTTTAAGTCTTAAGGCAAAATTGTTTAAGTTGTCAAAAGTTCCGATTTTGCTTTAAGTGAAATTGCTAAAGTCTCAAAAAGGTCCAAAAATTGCTTAAGTTTTCAAAAGTTCCGATTTTTCTTAAGTGAAATTGTTGAAATGTCAAAAAGGTCCGATTTTTGCTTAAGTTGTCAAAATTTCACTTATTTGCTTAAAGTAAAATTGCTAAAAGAGCCCAAAGTTCTGATTTCACTTATTTGGCAAAAGTAAAATTGTTGAAGTGTCAAAAAGTTCCTATCTTACTCATGAGCAATGAAAAAAGTTGCTGAGTGAGCTTAAAAACCCGATTTTTGTCATTTTTGATTGTTGCTTGGCTCTAGAAACCCGATTCGGAGAGTTCCCCAAATTTTCAAGAGGAGTTTGTGTTCAAGTTCGATTGCTTGCCTCTTTTTGTGGAGCTTTCATAAATTCTGCAACTAAAATTGCGTCCTTAGCTTGATTATTAATCTTCTCTTCTTTGCTGAAGATTGTGCAAAACATTTGGGGTTTTCTCTCCGTTTTTGAGTTTCTCATTCGTAGGTATGTTGTTTGCTTTCTTTTTGTTTTATTTTCTCATTCTCTTTTTGTCAAAACGCGTTTGGATGAGAAACGTTTTTTACAAAGGAAGAATCGTTTTCTTGTTTAAAGAAAAAACCTGATTTCCCTTAAAAATGTGATTTCCCTTCAATACGTGTCTTTACTTTTTATTGAAGAATGTTGTTTGCCTTTGTAAAATGCCTCTCATTCGCAGCTGAGAAACAAGTTATTCATGAGAAAACGTCATGTTCTCATGCCATCATAAGAGGGTCATTTCTGAAAACGCATTTTCTCATGGTGAAAACGCATTTCTTTGCAAACGTCTCCTATTGAGTGAAAAACGCGTTGTATTTAACCTTTCCTGCTGAGAAACGTCAGTTTCATTTGGCTTCTTGTCAATACGTCATTTTGAAAAGTCTTACCTTGTTCATGCTAAATAGCATTTTCATCTCAAATGTCATTATCTCAGCAAAACGTCATTGCCATTTTCCATTTTTCACTTCTATTTGTCATGTCTTCACCAAATTCACCTCACTCATTCACATTCATCTCCATCAAATCTTCATTACCATTTTCGCAAAATAATGCCTTGGCTCAAATTCGGGTTTTTGGTATCAAATAACAAGTCGGGATTTTCCACTAGAATTGCAATTTTTAAAAGTTGCAGATTAAAAGTCGCTAAATGTTCAAAAAATCTCGACTGCGCTTTATAAAAGTTGTTGAATGCCCTCCAAAACCCGAAATGCTTCTAAAATGCCTTTAAAATGGATTTCCAAAAACTTGATTGCAAACTCAAGTTAGAAATTTTAACTTGCTGTTTTCAAAAGGCGAAGCGTTGCTTTCATTCGCAATCAGCCCACCAAGATCCGAATTGGTCTTTACCATTCATTCTCCATCATCATTCAAAAAACAGTTTCATTGCCCTAGGGTTTGAGTCTTACCATGTCTGCTCATGTTGATGCTGATGATGTTCTGACCTTATGGTGTTTTCACCATAGCCTTGCAGATTCCTACTCAATGACAGACGAACTAGCTTCTCTAACAAACAAGAAGATGAAATACAAATTTGATAAATATTAGAATGAGATTTGTCTATCTCACGTGGTCTCAAACATAGACGAAATCAAGGACACAAAAATTGGGCATGTTGATATGTCCGAGTTTCTTAAGAGGGCTGAGAAATCAACTTCTCACGATATGCAGTTGTTGCTGAGAAGTCATATTCACCTAGTGTCTACGTTTCCTGTTGCTGCCCTTGAGCCAAAATTCATTCTTGCATGTGCATCCCACTTTGACAGTGAATCCAAAACCATCAGGGACGATGACGACAACGTGGTTATCAGACTTGATCCTAAAACTATCAACAAAATCTTTAGAGATCTTGATGCTCCTACGTATTTAGAAATCACAATGAAGAGTGCTCATAATCATTACGAGCAGAAAAAGAATGATTGTATCAAGCATATCAATCACAAGTGGCTTCTCAAATCACGACCTTGTGTGACCCAGATACCCAAATTGTATCGGTCTGATTTTAAGGAAGAGATTAATGATATGATCACCCTCTTGAGCAGAATAGTGGGGTTGAAAGTTTCCAATATGTTTGAAAGCTGGATGTATAAATTCATAGTGGTTATCAGAAAGGCACAGTACCCAATTTTCTTGGGTCAAATAATCAGTGACAATTTGTGTGAACAACTTGCACAGGTTCCCACCACACTCACCTTCTACATGAATTCATATCTGGTTTACATAGCAGCTTCATTGTGGCAGTTTCCAGGCCTTTCTACCAAAGGTGATATATCATTGGTGCTTGTATGGGAGTATTATGATCAGCTGACTTTAAGGCAAAGTCGGGTGCATAATAGAAGAGTTCAAGATGCCTTCTTTGGTCACATCTCATGTGTTTATTTGATAAAGCATTGGAGAACAATAGGGTATCCGAGGCTGCTTGGAGGAAAGTAAATGAGTATGGTTGCCTATTTCTTCAACTCTCTACCTTCACTTACATGAGAGTTGGCTGTTTTGAAGACCAACCTTATATGCTTCCAAAGTATCCGACTGATAAAATCATTTTGATGGAGCTGGGAAGGCAGCTGATGACAGTACATGCACGACAAGCTACACAACATAAGACTGGAGTCAACATTTCATCACATAATCCATTGCTGATTGGGAGGTATTCTTTGACAACTTCCTCAAGGGCAAAAGCAATGGAGGTTGAACTTCAGGAAATAAGGTTAAAAAAATTCCAGGCCAGAATGGAATATGACTATAGAAGGCTGAAAGACAAAATTAAAAGAGCCTTCACCCACGTGCACTGCATCGAAGACATTTGGGCAGACCTCCGAATAGAAAAAGATATCTATAGAATGGATTACTGCAGGCTCACGGTGGAACAAGTTGCTGATCTCAATCTGACCTTAGTTCCAGAAGGAGTAATTGATGATAGGCAGATTTTGGATCCTGAATATGAAGAACAAGAGGTTGCTAACGCACCCATTCGTGCGACCCAATGGTCACAGAAGGAATCTACCTCTATTTTGATAGGTTTCAGTCAATCTTAGCAAATACCAACACTTGGCTCAAAAGCATAGGTGTTAAAACTATAAAAATCAGAATCGGAGCTGAGGATGATTCAGCTGGGCCCAAAGGATTGAAATTAGAGGTTAGAGACAAGTCAAGAGAAGGAGCTTCCTCTTCAGGTACCAGGATTAAGTTGAGGGTTAGCCGGGTTGTGGAAAAACCATTGGAGAAGGAAACACTAAAGGGGAAAGAAGCTGAGGAAACGCAGGTTCAAGTTTTGGATCAGCAAGAAGAAGAGGTTCTTGAAACCTCTACCATTCTAAGTGAAATGTCTCCTCACGTTGAAGCTCCAATACCTGTTTCTGCGATGTCTCCTATGTCTCCAATTGATTGTGATGTTGATTCTTTCTCCATAGTATTCGTTTTCTTTCTCCACTGTATTCGTTTCTACCATCCCACCTTCAGAAGCTATTCATCATTCCTCAACCACATCAATAATGAATACACCCGTGAGAAGCTTGCATGACAATTTGGAGAATGTATTTGATACAAATCCAATCTTTCCGGCAATGTTAGAGATAACTCTCCCAGAGATAGATACATCGGCAACAAGCTTTGATTGTTTCATGGCTGATCCAAGTCGCAATTTGTCTTCTGAGCAAACCATTGTTGCTATACAAACTGAGTCACCTCCTAGAACTACAACTGTAACACAAACTGAGTCCATTTCTACACAGACTGTAGTTGCTGTTTCAGATGTGAGAACCTTGGATCTTCCTCCATGGTTAAACTCAGTTGCTCCGAAGAGAAAGAAACAAGCAGTCTCTTCTGATGTGTTTGATTTCCAAAAATTAAAGAAATCCAAACCAAGGGTTGCAAAGAAAGCAAAAACAGTCTCGCAAGTGTTTATTGACAACAATAAGATGAAATATGTTGAGATAGCAGAACCTCCTGTTGACAAACCACATGAAGAGATGCAAGTGTCTGATTACAGATTCACTAGGGTGGAATTAGGCAAGCAGACTCATGCTAACATGATGCAAGATGCTCAAAGTTCAGTGACAGTTTTGGCACAAAGCTACAATGAACTTTTAGCCAAAAAGGAGAAACTAAAAAAAGAAAATGAAGAACTAGTTTCAGTTATTCAAAGGATTACTGGGTCATCAAAAATGGTTGATTGACTATCTTCATTTGCTCCTAAAGAATCAGTCAGGCAATTAGAAAGAATTGCACAAAAAGCTAAAGCAGTTGATTCCTGGACAGCCCAATTAATTGACCGAGGAATACCAGTGGGCGAAAAGGCATTGAAGAATTTGAGCAATGTTAAAGCAACAAGATTCAAAATGAATCAAACTCTGGAAGCCTTTCAGCAAAGCCTACATTCTATTGAGAAAGGTTTAAGAATTTGGCATGAGATGGATCAAGTCAAGCTGGAAATTCTTTGCAGTCATTCGGTGATTTCAAAAAGGGAAAAGTATATAGAGTTTGAGGAACTTATGATAAACAAGTCATTAGTTATTCAAGACTTATCAAAGATGTCCAGGCTACGCTTGAGATGAGTGTTGAAGTTGAGCAGACATACTTTTGTACTTTGAGAAAATCCCTTGCAAAGTTTTAAGTCATGAAGGAGAATTGCTTGGAGCCAGTGATGTTGTTTCTCAATTTATTGCAAATCTTCACCAAGAGCTAGATTCAGATCAGTTCTTTATGGATACAATCCATAAGTTTGTCAACCACCGAATGATCTTTGACAAGATGCAAGCTGCTTTTGAAGAACATAGAGAGGCGACAGTCAGAGACTATGATGTTATCATAAAGATCGTTGCCGTTACTATAAATACACTTGGTCCCGATCCTGATGAGTTGCAGGGAATTGTCAACAAGTTTCTATCTTTCAAAGCTAGGAACAGGACGAAATGAAAAATATTAGGTTGTTTTATGTATTTTACTTTCAACAAAATATATGTAAAAACAAGTTTTGCAATTGCAAGTGTTTTTTTCTTGCTGTTTTGGAAAATGTAATTACATGTAAATCCTTACAAGACAAATCACAATTTGGATTGTAATTTTGAATAAGTCAATTGCAGTTAGTTAGCGGTTGAGAGATTTTCTCAAGTTTGTTGAGATCCTCCCACCTTTTTCTCAAGGCCTCTCTCCTATAAATACTTGAGGGGCTCTATTGTAATCTTATCTTTTTAGAAAACAAGAAATTTTTGCAGAATTTTGTACTCATAAAGACTTTGAGCTTTATAGTTATAAGTTGTGATTTTTCAAGTAATATCAAAGAGTTGGAATTTCAAACTTTGTGTTGAAGCCCTACTTTGCATCCTTTGTGTTTTTATGTCATTTTGGAGCATTACTTTGTGACTCCTTGAAGATTTTGGAATATTGCTGAAGATAGATTCAATTGAAATGTCTGCAGACTTTGTGCTGTAAATGTTAAAAATTGAATTCGTAGTTAGTATTATAAATTGAGAAGAATTGCAAGACTTTGTGCTCGTGGTAGTTCTCATTTAGAGTAGTTAATAGGTACATCATAGTTGCAGACTTTGTGCTGTCCTATACTGTATATTATCATTAGGTAATCATTCTAAAAGGGTAGATAGGATTTCAGGTCTTCAAGACTTTGCGTTTGTTGGTTGTTTTCCCGTCCCAGAGGAAAAGACGGAAGTCTTTGTGCTTTCAGGAAACTTTATTTCCTCTTTCTTGGTTTCATTGCATGGCTATTGTAATAAGTTTTCTTAACATTTGCTATTGCTTTTCTGCGTAAAGAAAAGAATATAATCTTTCCTGAAGAAAGAGGAACGATTGTTGTCCTACCCATATTAGTTTTGTTTGGATAAAGGGGGAGCCTTCCCTTAATTAGGAGAGTTTTGTCTCATGTGCTGTGGTTGAAACCACAATTTTGTATGCTTTCCCAAGTATACAAAATTTTCAACCAACAAGATTCAAGTCCGATCCGGCTCGGATATGGATCCGGGTTTTGGTTCGCATGGGGTCCGTGTAGGGTTCGAGAAAATCATTGTGGGTTCGTCTGGGATGAATGCAGGCAAACTAGTCACAAATTTTCGGAATCTTGAGTCATCCAAGCACAAATCCAACATAACGTGTCTAAAAAAAATCCTTGCTTGAGTCAACTCTGTTGATGTTATAGCAGCTTCGGGCTGATCCTTCCAGCCTCGAGTCAAGACATAAAATTGCATATAACCTATCGACTATTTATTTTATTGAGATAATTAAAGTGAAGAGGCGCTTCACTTGGCACTATATTATAACATTTAATTATTTTGAATAATTAAATAGGGCCGACCTCATTAAAGAAATTATATTTATTTAATTATTGCTATTTTCTTGTGAGGCCGACCTACATGAAGAGACACAATGATTTGTATAAATATAAGGTGATGATCTCTCATTTGATCATCAAGTTCATTCATCATATTCACACTCCTTGAAGAAGTTCGCACTTGAGCAGCAGATCATCATGTTGTTACAGCGAATATATTTCAAGGAGAAATATATTCATTTTGTATCTTTGCATCTAGGAGAGGTGCTATTATTCATTGTATCAAATTCGGCCTTGTGTTGGGCCTGAGTTGTAAGTAGATTTCTGCTCTTATTCCAGAATATATAAGCGATGTATTTGCTGGGTTTTTCCCCTCGAGTTGGAGGGTTTTCCCAAGGTATCTTGTGGTGTTCATTGTCTTATGTGTTGCATTTTTTGATTGCTTTCATTTCTGATCATAAAACTAACATGGTATCAGAGCGGGTCTAGAAAAGATCTATTCAGATTTGTTAAGCATTCTGAAGCTGAGTGTGAGATAAGGTAGTGTGTAGAAGGAGAAGCGAATCAAATGGCTGGTTCGAAAGAAGAAGCAATGGTGATTTAAGATCAAGTGAGCATTTATTGTCATTACCAAGTCTACAGATTATCAGGCTCGTGATTGCAGTGAAAGCTAAAGTCGACATAGTGCAGAGGCTACATTGGCGACATCAAAGTCTTAGATTGAAGATACGCAATGTCAGGCCTATGGACTCTGAGTCTACATCGGCTTCCCTTGTTTGTGTATTTGATGTAACTGAGGTGCATGCGAAGGAGATACTCATCGAGATTTAGAAGAGCCCCTATATTGGGCATATCTTTTAATTCCAATTTATGCAATCTGGAGATTTTCATTCCTTGCTGAGAACAGTGTTGCTTATGGTCATTCTGGGTGAGGAGATTATGAGCTTTCTAGAGAACGCTTCATTTACATCTGGCTGTGTTTCGTTTTGGGGCTCTGAGTGAAGTCTGGAGATGTGTGGAGAGTCGTCTTTGCATAATGAGGCTGCAATTCCTATTCTTTACCAGCACTATGTAATTAAGAGATAAGTATTCTTTTCTTTATACCTTTTAAATTTGGGGTAAAATTCAGTCTGCTGAGTTGTGCAGATTTGACATCGGTTATTTGAATCATATGTGTTTAGTAAAGATCACAGGGATAAGATAACTTATTTGAATCATATTTTGTGTTGTCTGGTCATCGAGTTTATGCATATTAGATGATGATCCTACACAATGTTCCAGTCTCGTGAAGGTTTCAACTACAATGCTGTGTGATCAGGCGAGTTGAGCAGGCATAGTGCCCATTTCGACAGATTGCATTACAGTTGAACATCTTGACAGAGAAGTCGCCATCAATACTTGAGTAGAAGTATAGATACATATGTATGGTGAGGACTTAGTGAAGGATGCTTAAGATGATGAAGATCTTCTTTTGGTATTCAGTTGCAATCAAAGTCAAGAGTTTGCATTGAGAGCAGCAGCAATCAACGCTACTAAAAAGGGTGGAGAGAGTAGATAGTGTGATCGTTGTTTGAAGATATCGATCCCTCATTTTCTGCGTACGGGATTCTGATTTCAATGAGATAAGTATTTTATGGTTGAGTAATGTTCATGAATTTTTATGTAGTCATTAATTCATGATATAACATTGAGATAATGAATCATGTATGCTTCTAGCATTGGTACTTCTCTTCGGGATAATTGAGTTTTATGAAATTTTAGTAATATCTCCTTAATGCTTTCAGGATGGACCAAGAAGCATAAGAGATTGCTTTCAAGAGAAGAAGAGCTTGACACAACTTGTAGCCATGGGACTGAGTTGGTGGCTGAAGATTTCTTTTGAAGAGGAAGAACCTATTCAGGTTGTCATTGTGATCAATTTCTTCGAAGAGGAGGAATTAAACCTTTAGAGGGAGTCTGAAGCAACCTTGGACGAGGAGGTCAGGAGGTTGATGTAAGTACTTGGAGATTTAGAGGGAGTCTACTGAACTACAAGAGGATGGTGATTTAGTTGAGCCTTTGGAACCTACTAATAGGCCTACCAACTTTGTTATTGGTACCTCTATGAGCTAGGCAAACAATGCAGGAGGCAGAAAGGTTTGCAGCTCCTAGAAAGCAAAAGACGTCAACAAGTTCCAAGTTATGAGTCGTATCCTAATAGTCAGCAAGTATGGAAGGATGCCAAGGTTGGAGAATATCAATCTTTCTTCAAGAATGATGCAGATTTAAACCTGTACTTCAAGGTAGTTAATGGTGAGACATTAATCTTGGTTCTTTATGTTGATGATCTATTTCTTACTGGAGAAGAACACCTCATTATCAATGCAAGAAGTAGTTGGCTTCTGAATTTGAAATAAAGGATCTTAAGTACATGCATTAATTCCTTGGTTTAGAAGTATGGCAGAGGCCTAATGAGATCATTCTGAGTCAAGGGAAGTATACAATAGACATCTTGAAGAGATCTGGTATGATGGATTGCAAATCCATGCCTACACCTATGGAAACTAATTTTCAGAAGTTAAAAGAGGCTGCAACTAGTTCAAATCTGGTGGATCCTACTATGTACAGGCAGTTGATTGGATCATTGATGTATATAGTCAACACTAGACCAGATATTTGCTATGCAGTGAGTGCACTTAGTCAGTTCATGTGTGAACCAAAGCAAATACACCTAGTTGCAGCAAAGCATATCTGAGATACTTGCGTGGCACAGTTGGGTATGGCTTGAGATATTCTTCTGATGTGGACTTGAAGCTGCATGGTTGTACTGATTCTGATTGGGTAGGGTGTGTTGCTGATTGGAAGAGCACCTCTGGATGTTGTTTCAGTTTGGGGTCTGCGATGATCTCCTGGTGCAATAGGAAGCTGTCTTCAGTGGCACTGAGCACCGCAGAGGCCGAGTATATTGCAGCTTGTGTGGCAGCCCGAGAAGTAGTGTGGCTTTGGAAGCTCCTTGCAGGATTGTTTGGAGTCTGGACAATCATTGGAGCCGACTGTCATTTATTGTGATAATCAAAGCTGTGTGAAGCTTTTTGTCAATCCAGTGTTTCATGACGAAACCAAACATGTTGAGATCAAATACCACTATATCAGAGATATGGTATTGAGGAAAGCGATCCAATTGAAGTACATCAACACTAATGAGTAGACGACAGATATTCTCACCAAGCCTCTCTCCAAAGTAAATTTTGTATACTTTTGAGACAAGCTTGGTATTGTGGAGAATGAAGCCCTAGCTGAGAGGGAGTCTTAGTATCAGCGATCTTCTGCGATTTGCTTTAATGCATTTTCCTCTAAGACGGGGGAATTTGAGGTGTAAGCCCTTGTTAATGCATCTTTCTCTGTGATGGAGAAATTTAAGGTGAAAGCCCTTGTTTCCACCCTCTGGGAGTAGCCATGGTGGATGTCATGTGTGTGACACCATGACAACATCACGTGAGAGAGTTCGTGATGATTTTCTTGTACTTGTGCTTTTCACCCTCTGGGAGTATCTATGGTGAACGTCACGATGAGGTGACGACATCATGTTGAGTGATTCTGTGATGGGCACTTGTGCACCTTTACCATACATGGGAGTAGCCATGATGGTTGATATCATGATGAGGTGATATGTTCCTTTACCATACATGGGAGTAGCCATGATGATTGATATCACAATGAGGTGATATGTTCCTTTACCATACATGGGAGTAAGCATGATGGTTGATATCACGATGAGGTGATATGTTCCTTTTCCACATATGGGAGTAGCCATGGTGGTTGTCATCACGATGAGGTGATGTGTCTTGTACAGCTAGAAGTATGCCTCCCTAGCTGAGAGGGAGTGTTGATGTTATAGCAGCTTCGGGCTCATCCTTCTAGCCTCGAGTCAAGACATAAAATCGCATATAGCCTATCGGCTATTTATTTTATTGAGATAACTAAAGTGAAGAGGCGCTTCACTTGGTACTATATTATAATATTTGATTATTGTGAATAATTAAATAGGGCCGACCTCATTAAAGAAATTATATTTATTTAATTATTGCTATTTTCTTATGAGGCCGACCTACATGAAGAGACACAATGATTTGTATAAATATAAGGTGATGATCTCGAATTTGATCATCAAGTTCATTCATCATATTCGCACTCCTTGAAGAAGTTTGCACTTGAGCAGCAGGTCATGATCTTGAGCAGCAAATCATTATCTTGAGCGACAGATCATGATCTTGAGTAGCAGATCATTATCTTGAGCAGCAAATCATCATGTTGTTACAGCGAATATATTTCAAGGAGAAATATATTCATTTTGTATCTTCGCATCTAGGAGAGGTGCTATTATTCATTGTATCAAATTCGGCTTTGTGTTGGGCCTGAGTTGTAAGCAGATTTCTGCTCTTATTCCAAAATATATAGGCGATGTATTTGTTGGGTTTTTCCCCTCGAGTTGGAGGGTTTTCCTAGGGTATCTTGTGGTGTTCATTGTCTTATGTGTTGCATTTTCTGATTGCTTTCATTTCTGATCATAAAGCTAACAAACTCATCGCACCTATGCCCTACTATCTAGTCCGGTTGAAGTGTTAAGAGAGAGAGCTGAGATCAGAGTTAGGTGATGCAACGGTCGTTCCTATTTGGAGGACTCGACTTGTCTTCATAGCTGGTTGGCAATCGATCTTATACGACATAATATAAAGTGAGAGTATGAATGAATCTTTGTCAAGTGAGAGTGGAGATGTTGGTTGACCAGCATAACATCAAGCTCAAGGCATCCCTATTCTCATCAATGAAAGCACTCGACTCGACCAAAACTGAGCATTGTTTTCTATACGTAATATGATGTGAGCATCTTGGTTTCGAATCTCCCTCCTCACAAAATAAAAGTATTTGTTTGTGAGGATAGCTACAGGAATTCAGCTCCTCAAGGAGGATTATCATTAATATTGCATAGATATAATTAAAATTTTATATGTTTAAAATAATAATAATAATTTAATCAATTTCTCACATATCTCTGGTAGATTTAAAAAAGATATATATTAAATTTATGTAAATAAATTAAATAAGTTATTGGTATTATTATTAATAATAATAAAAATTACAGTTATGTAAGTTAATTAATTCCAAAAATTAATAATATATATTAATATTAACTTTCTTTATAGTTTTATTATTATATTATAATATTATATATGGATTTTATTAATATTTATAGGACTTATAGATATTATTATATATTAAAATATGGATATATTTTTATTTTTATATGTTTTTATATGGACGAACCCAAAATGAACCCAACCCCAAATTTTTTTTGATTGAACTTACGAATCGAACCCGAATCCAAACCCAAACCGTAACTTAGTTCGACAACATAATTGTATGAGAAAACTTTAGCATATCCAAACGAGCACCCAACACCTCCTTTTATAGCTTTTTGGTTGCTTTTTCGTAAAAGTGTAGTGTATTTTGCTTTTTCAAGGAAAAAAAAACACTTCGATTTTTTTTCTAAAAAAACACTTTTTGCTTTTTCGCTATTTTTTTTTCTCCAAAAAACACTTTTTTGGTTTAAATTAAATAATTCATTATGTGCAAACATTTAATCACCTTTCCAAGGATTTATTACAATATGTTGTCCTTCAATTATTCTCAGCATTAGACAACATTACTGAAATATTAATTAAATAACTTGATAGCTCACCCAAGTTGCGGAAAGTATTGCAACATCATTGAAATCCAATTCTAACCACACCATAATGAAATTGAAGTAGTAGGGAGATGATTGAAATCTATTTGGTGACTTCCTAAAAATAGCTTGCTCCTCCAAGAAGTTTGGAGAGCACCCAAAAGGTTGGAAATCGACTCTGAAAGCATCAAAAGGCTCCAACTAATAAATTGAGTTCAAACCCAAGAAGAATTGCTTTGCAAGATTGATAAAATACTTCTCCAAGAATGTTGGAGTTCTCCCTAACTAATCAGTTAGCCTTTGGAAGACTTGAAAACTAGCTAAATGTGCACGAATTGGCTAAGCACCAAAAGGGAACATTACAGTCCTCCCTCCCCAAGATTGCTTGTCCTCAAGCAATAACAACTAAATCTTGATTGATCTCGAATAGATCCAAAGAAATTCCAAGATCCCAAATGAGTTATGAGAATGCTTCTCTACTCTACATTGATGCAAATGAAGATTTCCAAACTAGCATTCTTGGTTTTCCTGTGAAGCAATCTACCAATCTCACAAATTCTTGGATCCCAAATCATTGTATTATCAAATAATCTAGAGGTGAGAGAATGAGCATATCCACACAAGTCATCCATCTCAAAATTAATGTTGTGGGCAAAAATCTGAATTGTTCCTCCATGAAAGAACACAAATCAGATTTTATGCAAGCTGAAAACAATTTATTTCAGTCATAAATCATTAATTTTCTACCCCAAACAAACTTATGATGACAGTAGTATTCAATTTTTCCGACTGAAAACACTTTCCAACATGCTCCAATAGTCTAGTGGTCCCAAAATACTCAATTTTGCAGCTGATCAAACATAGAAATAGCAACTCATAATCTGATTTTATCAAAATCAGCAACCTTGATGTAGGACAACAGTTGCATAAATGCAATCTCCTTGCAAGGACATGAATGGTGAGCATTGAAATGCTCAAAATCACCTTGGAAGAGGTTGAAAAAGGCTCCCAAACAACCTCCAACTGATAGTTCCTCCATCCCTTGACTGAAAATTTTCGCAATCCTACACGAATGTGAGCAAACCAAAGTATTAGGTGGCTGATCTGTAACAAAACAGCAGAGTCAAAACTGAAATTTAAATTATTTTTTTCCAATGAGCATCTCTCGGGTCACTGTAACAACATACTTTGTTGGTGACCTCTATCACAAATTCGAAAGAATGAAGCAACACCACCATGCTTATGTTGTGCAACTTTGCTATTCATGTGTGCCTCATCAGAAGACCTCTTGGTGAAACTAAAGGTATCTTCTACAAAAAGAATGCCTCTCAAGCAAATCATCCAAGTGCCATCAAAAAATAACACCTCCAAGGCACTAGGATCTTTGTAACCGTCATATAATATTACATCCATCTTGAACTCATCCTCTTGCTTCCCATGGAGGATTGTGACATGATGACATCTTTGACTTCTTGCAACTCAACCATGAAAGAATCACCAACTAAGGGCTTAGGAGCAATTGATGTCTCCATATTCCATTTCAAAGAAGGATTAGCATATGTCAAATCAGCTCTCAATCCAAAAATGGATTGCTAAATAAGTGGAAATCATGTTTAGACCCTTGTCTTACCATTTCTTTATGCAAAACAAGTTCTGGACTTGCATTATCTGCTATTGTTCTGAAAATTCCACCAAGCCCAAAATTACTTTTTGGAAACTCAAGGTTAGGCATGATGTAGTCTGTAATGTCCCCTTCTAGCTAGACATCAGTACCTCAATGGGATTGGATAGAGGGTCTTTGTGGCAGAAACCTAGTCAGTAGATGGTTTATTTCTTCTCCGAAGTTTAGTAAGTTTCAGGTTTTGCCTTTGCAGAGGATTCAGGGCTCAATTTCTTGTACTTACTAATTTATAGTAAGTCATTCGGCCTGGGTTACTATTTATAGCAGGGCACTTGATTGAGATATATTGGCAGCGACAATCCCGGTATTCAGTTGAGTTGGAGAAATAAGTAGATTTGCCTAAGTTACAGCCTTTAATTATTATTAAAGGCAACTTTAATAATAATTATATTATAAAGTTATAAAATACTGTTATATTTGCACTTTATGTTTGAAGGGTCATTGATACATTAAAAGGGAGCCAGTTTATAATTGATGTCTTGGACGCCAACTCCTAGACATTATTTTTAATATTTCTAAAGTGCAAATGAGTATTATTTTAAATGATATTTAAAAGGCAAAATGGGGGTTGATGTCTTTGAAGGAAATATATAAGCTGCTTGGAAGAATTCAAACTCATATTTTGAGCACTGGACAACTTCATTTCATGAACTCTTTGGCATTTGGAGAACAGGGACAAGGGTTTTTGCATTTTCTGGAGCGTATCGGCATTGGAAAGTGTAGCTCCTTCAATGTATCAACATTCTGAAGTTGTGAGACTATCAGCTAAAGTTTGCTTTACTGTTGGCTTCATACAGGAGTCAAGTTTGAGCAGATTGGTGAAATCATTCAAGGATTTTCAGGCATATTTCTTGAAAGGAGATCAAACATCATTGAGGCTGCCTTCACTATTCATCTAGCACATCATACAAAGCTATACTTCTGATTTGCAGCAGGCCGTACAAGCTTCTAGGGTTGGCGTCTTTCTCCTTGGCCTAGGCGCTTAGCCTTTTTGGCTTCTTCTTTCATTGTCAAGGGTGACTACCTCAGTTAAGGCATTTTGGTTTGTTTTGGAGGTGGAGAACATAGTATTTGTAGCAATTCGATCATATACCAGATTTATTCATTGTTGCCAGCAGTCGAGAGAAATAGTATATATATGTCCTTCAATATTCGGGTATGCTTTGCTATTGTAATGAACCCAATAAAGATTATCAATTGAAAAGAAGTTCTTTGCTGCAATAGATTTCTTTCAGTAGTTTGTATATCTTCTTAGTTTCCTTTTCATGCCTCGCATTATTCAAAAAATACAAAAAAAACAAATATTCTTCTAAACACAAAAAATCATAAAACCAAACAAAACAAAAACAGCAGTTAGAAGCTCTCATTCAGAAGTTCAGGAAAATTACAGTTGGGGAGAACTTAGGGTTCTTACATAGTCTCCATGTTCCAACACATCCCATGTGAAAACTTCATCTTCAACTTCATTTATGCATTCTTTATCAAGCGGCCTTCTAGTAGGATTACCAATCACAAAGTTTGGTACATCCTCATGATATGATCTCAAATCAAGCTGAAAACTGCACTGTGTCTCATGCTTGGGAACTTCACCAAGATCTCATATCTTGGTATTGTCACTAGACATTTCATTTTCCATCACAAAGAGTGGATTATCATAAGTTGACTCGACACCCATTTCAAAGAGGATTATCAAAAATTTGAAAGTCATTCTTTTCCTCTTGCTCAATCCCATCTTGTTGATCCAAATTTGCACATGCACCTTCTGATTTCTTTGGGAAACCCTCTAAATCTCCTTTTGAAGACTATCAAAGCTCATCTATTACTTGCTTGATTTCTTTAGCTCTTTGTTCATTCTCTTGCTTCTTAAAAAGTTTTGTATCAGCTAGCTGACCTTTTACCTCCATTAGTGCCACTTTTTGTATTTTCTAACATATCTTTTGTTGAATCAAGCTCAAGAGTAAGCTCATTAAGCTTTCTCTCTTCTTCTTTGAATGCACTAATGGCCTCCTTTGCAAATTTGATGGCATAATCTCGATCTCTAATCAAGTGTAAGTACTTTGATCTCATTGTCTCTAAAGAGTATTTGATAAGTTGCAAGTTTAAAGAAGTAACTCTACCCTCAAAACCTTTCTGCATGAGGATTTGAAGGATCTTGTGAGTGCTGTCCAAACTTGTGAGGACTTGAATCTCTTTCTCATTGGTGACCAAGAGTTGGGTCTTCAATTCACATAACTCTCTAGGTCTTTTTGCAACCAAGTGACTTGGTTCTCCATGTAGCAAAGATTCAGAAGTATCTTCATTTTCAGGAGCCATATGATCTTTAAAATCCGCTTTTTCCTCACAATCACTCTAATCAAAAGTCATTGCGGCACCATACTCAAACAATGAGTCATTATTATGTGCTGATTTAAAATCTTCATGAGGCTCCATTTCATCATGCCCTTCGACTGAATCCTCTGAGAAGTTAAATTGGTGTTCTTCATACATGGGAGATTCCCACTCAAAATCTGGATTGCCATCACTGGAATAATGCAGATGCTCCTCATTAGGTGCTGTTTTGAAAATTTCAATAGCATTAAACCCTTCATTAGTAGTTGCAACTTTTCAAAGAAATCATCCTGGAGCTTTGCCATACATGCATCTTGATAAAAGACATCTTCTTCATAGGAAAGTTCAAAATGTTTGTCTCTCTTATATTTGGGTTCAACTTCAAAAAATTCTGTTGTATTCTCAAAATCAGCAAGGTCTTTCATTATCACACTATCTTCCTTGAGCTCATCAAAATTCTAGTGGAATAAACATGTGTTGGAAGTTACTAATTCATCTAAATCATCCTTGAGCTCTCCCTCAAAGTGTGTCCTATCATCAAAGATTTTTTATGTTGTCTTTTCTTCAACTACTTTTTCTTTGCATAATTTTTGAGATGAAGTTAGGACAGCGCTATGCTCAAGCAAAAAATCTTCATTAACATGCTCATCATTGAATTTTGATAGCAATAAACCTGGATCCCATGGTCTTATGAATTGCTGACCTTGATTTGGAATTGAAGGCTGTAAAATCCCCAATGGATTTCACCCCAAATTTTCACTCTTACCCACAGTAATTTTGTCAAGTAGTTTGCAAGGTTTGCTTGGAATAATGAATGTATTGCTTTCTGTTTTTGCAATGGTAAGGAAGTGGGTTAAAAATGAATTGATGCAAACTATTAACCAATAAACAAAATTCATTGACTGAACATTTGCAATGGCATCAAAACTGAAATAACACAATCTTTGAATTCATATACAAACTCATGTACTTATTTTGCAAATATCCTGCTGTAGCTGAATATACATTGCTGAATGTATGTCTTTTCTGATTATTTTATTTTGTTTGACATTGTCAACATTTTTTCAAACAGCTGGCCTGAGTTTGTTTCAAAGATTCTCACACAAGGTGATAGTCTTAATGCAGTTTATACCAGCAATGAAATTAATGTTTGCATTCATATCTAAATGATTCAATAAACATGAATCTCTGGGTTTACCAAATAGTAAGACATTTATTTAATGCAAACCGGAACACCAGTATAAGATTGATGAAATATTCATAATATAATAATTCTCAGTTCTGACCTGGAAGATTTCTGGAAGTGAATGACAGTTTTTCTTTCCACAATCCTTAATGCATTTCTTTGCAAGCATAACCCATAGCAAAAATTAGATGCCCAAGGAAGAGAGATGGTGGCTAGGAGGAAGTCGACTCCCTTAGTGCTGCTGTGAGAGTTCTAAAGCCAGCGCAAGACTTCTAAAATGTGTGACGGCAGGAAAGGAAATTGAAGCTCAGACCAATCGCCCCCCTTGTTGACCAGTCAAATGTCCACATCATCTCTGGAGGATATGGCGACTTTGACACCCCGAATCTTTTTTATTTTTAAATGCCACAATTTCATACAGAGGCTGCGGTGGATAATTTAAGGTGGTTCAGGCCTTCCCTCAGGAGGTTCGATGCTACTTGCAATCGCCCATCTTAGTGAATGAACCCACCACACATTGAGGTGTAATACGACAAGTATTTGCAATGATAAAAATATTCAATATTTATTTCTGATGTTCGATTCTCTGCTTTAAACTCACTTCAAACAAGAATCCTGCTAGGAATCTCACGAGTTTATTACAAATCAATATGGGCCATGAATAGGTGTCGACAGATAGAAGAAAGGGAAGCAGCGATAAAGGGGAAGTCAATTAAGGTCTTCAGCGGCACCATTTCTCTGCCCATGTCACCTTTCTTCAAACATGATTTGAGAGCTTCAAATGAAAGTCTCTAAAGCTGGAAAATTGCCACGGCAACATTCATCCTAGCCAAAGTGACTTGCATAAAATTTATCTCTTCTTTTAAATTTCTGCGATTTATTTGAATGTGTATGGAACTGGTTTTCCCAGGCTGCAATAAGAATATTGAACCCGACCTCCAAATTGAGAATCGTCCATTTCATATACAGATGATAAGTAATTTAAATTGGCCTATCCAAACTTTGAAAAAAATACGATTTCAAGAAAATACTTGGCTGCTTGCTAAAATATAAAATATTATTTTATTCATCACCATCTTTCTGCAACTCTGTTCAACTTCGGAAATTTCACAAATTTCATACATTGAAGTTCAATTGTGAATTTTGGCATGAATCCACCCCACAAGATGAATTGGGTTTTCGTCCAACTCTAGAACCCGAGGGTTTTCGTCCCCAAGCCCCTGGAAACCAAGCTTTCCAAAACCAAATTAAAAAAACAAAGCATAACTGGAAAATGAGCCTCGAAAGATCTTTTATTCATCTTTCTGAAACTGTCGTGTGAATTTCTTGAAATCCCAATTTACTTTTTAATTGAACTCCTTATTTCCCAACTTTATTAAATATTTAACTTTTTCCAACTTAAGTCACTTTAACACCATTAAAATAATTAATTTAAGTTGTCCTTTTAATTTAATTTTATTCGACAACTTAAAAATTAATTATTTAGTTATATACTGGCTTAATAAAAATTTGGAGACATTATAAAGGCTCAGTTAATTCACCATGGATGGTTGATTTTTTAACATATGTTGATCTTCATCATGCACTAACCACAAACTAAAATAAGCTCTTTCATAAGTACACTTCTCTCAATAAATTTTGTTTGAAAATTGATTGGTTTCACATCTTTCTTGGGTATTTCCCAATCATATTCTGATCTTTCATTATCAAAATGATTGATATACTCATTATTAAGATGCGAGAGCAGATTAGATTTTAAATAATCGGATGATACTATTCACATGAAAGAATCAATATAAAGATTACAATGTTGGAGATGCAATAATCACGGAGACGTGATTATAGACTTAACTAAAAGAAATAGAATAATCACAAAGACGTGATTATACTTAATTGAAAGAAACAAAAGCATTACACTAGCAACTAAGTCTAGTTCTAATACCCCCCCTTAATGCTTAATCTATCAACTATACCAAGATGCCCCTAAATCTAACAAACTTATCCAGGCTCAAAGACTTGGTGAGAATATCAACAGTTTGATCATCTATCGGAACATTTTGCAATGCTATGGATCCGTCTTCGACAAATTGGCGAATAAAGTGACAATGAAGATCAACATGCTTTGTTCGTTCATGGAAGACTGGATTCTTGGCGAGTTTTAGCACCCCTTGATTGTCGCAATATAAGGGGGAAAGTCCTGCTTGAGACATTTGCATGTCCGAGAGCATCCTTCGAAGCCAAACTGCCTCACAAGTTGCTTTAATGACTCCTCGATATTCTGCTTCAGTCGAGGAGAGAGCCACTGCCTGTTGCTTCTTGCCGGTCCATGTAATTGCACCTGTACCCAAACTAAATACATACCTTGAAGTAGAATTTATGTCATCAACAAAACTTGCCCAATTTGAGTCTGTATAACCAATCAGCTTTGGATCTTTTCACCTCCCATATAAAATGCCAAGGTCAGAAGTGCCTTTCACATATCTCAGCACACACTTCGCTGCAACCCAATGTTCAGTTTTAGTGGATGACATAAAGTGATAGATGTAGCTCGCTGCAAAGCTAAGGTCAGGTCTAGTGGCAGCAAGATAGATGAGGCTGCCTACAAGTTGCTTGAATTCTGATTTGTTCTGCATGGGTGAATCCAACTGAGCTGATAACTTCAGCCCTCTCTCCATAGGTGTAGATACTGGTTTGCAATCTATCATCCAGAACTTGTCCAACAAGCTCTTGGCATACTTCGACTGTGAAATGAAGGTATTGTCAGTAGACTGCCAAATCTCTAAACCGAGGCAATAATGGAGGAGTCCTAAATTTGTCATGTCAAATGATTGACTGAGATTATGTTTGATCTCCTCAACCAGATGATCTGAATTGCCAGTAATGATTAAGACATCAACATAGACAACTAGGAACAAGATATCATCACCAATCTGATTGACATACAGATTAGAGTCAGAAGAACTTCGTTGAAGGCCATGATCAATAAGGTACTGATCAATCTTCATGTACCAAGCTCGTGGTGCTTGCTTAAGTCCGTAGAGTGCTTTCACCAATTTGCATACCTAGTGTTCTTTACCAATAACCTTGAATCCAGGAGGTTGCGTCATGTAAACTTCTTCTTGCAAATTACCATTGAGGAAGGCACTCTTTACGTCCATCTGATGGACTTTCCATCCAAATTGAGCTGCTATCGAGAGGACAAGCCGAATGGTACTCATCTTGGCTGGAGGAGCAAAAGTCTCCTCATAGTCAATGCTCTCTTGCTATGAAAACCCTTTGGTTACCAACCTAGCCTTGTATTTATCAAGGGTTCCATCAGCCTTATACTTAACTTTATAAATCCATTTCTATGAGTTTCTTCCCATGCAAAAGATTTGAAAGCTCCCAAGTGTGATTTTGCATGAAACTATGATGTTCAACTGTCATAGCCTGTTCCCACTCAAGTGCGCCTTTAGCCTCTGTATATGTTTGAGGCTTCGAAATGCTATGAAGGTTGGCCATAAGAGAAAAATTCACTGTATTTTATCGATTGCTCTTATTCCGAGTAGATCTACCCTCTAGTAACTCATCATCATCAAGAGCACCAATCGTCAAAGCCCACCATTTAGGCTGAAGATTAGATGAACCAATATCGGAATCAGGAGGAACAACCTCTATTGGATCACTTGGAACTGCCATATCTAGAAGAACATCTAGATCTTGCTGAATAGGATCCGGTGGTGGAAGCAACTGCTAAGGTGCCTGCACCTCTACGGAATCCCTCCCATAAAGTGGACCAAGTGGAAGATAAACACCCAAATCAGAATCTTTCTGAGGCTGAACCTTAGAACAAATAGGAGAAGATTGATAGAAGAACCCACAATTCTCATCAACCACGACATCACAACTGAAGATTAGACGATGAGTGTCTGCATATATCAGTCTGTATGCCTTATGGTTCTCACTATAACCTGTAAACATGAGTTTCTGGCTCTTGGAATCCAACTTAGTGCACTAAGCATCAGGAATCCAAACATGAGCAGTAGAGCCAAAAACCTTCAGGTGACTAATGTTCAACTTACATCTAGACTAAGATTCTTCAGGAGTCATCTTCTTCACAGCATGAGTTGGAGATCTGTTCAGAAGATAAACAGCAGTATGCACTGCTTTAGCCTAGAACTTATTAGGAACATGTCTATGCTCCAACATAGAACATGCCATTTTTGTAATGGTGTGATTGCAACGCTCGACTACACCATTCTGCTGAGGAGGGGTGTAAGGTGTGGTGAATTGGCGCTTTATACCATGTGCAACACAAAATGTGAAGAAATCTTTGGAACAAAATTCCCCCCCATTGTCAGACCTGAGAGTAATAATAGAAGAACCAGACTCTTTTTCCACCAAGGCCTGAAACTGCTGAAATAGGCCTAATACAGCTTATGAGGGTATGCACAAGAGATCGTTCATGGGAAAAATCTACATACAAGGCATGTCTTTCCATAGTGAGTTGAATGGTCCTTGTCTCATGCACATGATCACATTTGATGACTATCTATTGGAGTTGTATGAGAGACACTTTGTTGAAGAGCTGATTGTGAGAACTAAGGGATAGCCTAGTGAGAAGATCCTATAGTTTGATAATGAATGGTTTGTCATGGATATGACACCTTCGAGTGGGTCTGAAACTATGGGACTCACATGCCAGGATGAACCCATGATGCTGAGAGCTAGTGAAGAGAGTACCACATCTAAAGAGGATGAAGTTGTCCTCATATGTTTTGAGCAGGAAGAGGATTCACTTCTTACATCTTTCAATAAGGAGTACATGTGTCTTTATAATGACTGCAAGGAAGAAGGGCATGCTGCCACAGGATGTGTCAAATCAGCAATGATTGATCAGATTTATGAAGGTGATGCTGAAGACAAATCAGAAATGTTGCATGGAGATTTTTGGTCTCATAAGTCACACCACTTGGAAAGGCAATTGAAGTTGAGTGATAGTCAGATCATGGCTGCCTAACTCACTTTGATGACATTCATAAGTTGATGGAAGACTTGTGTGGGAAAGCTCTAAGTGGGCATGAAGAACTTGAAGGAGGCATATCTCTTGATGATTTGCACAAACTCCAGGAGGTGTTGGTGGTAGTGAAGTCAAACTACCTACAGTTACTTGCGGGTAGAGATCATCTCCTCACACTTGATGAGATTTACGTTGATGCTTTGAAAAGGAAGGAAGATGAAGTAGATAAGCTCACCTTTGAGTATAAGGACACCATGGATTCCTTGAGGAGCGCTCAAAAGGCTCTTCAAGAATCAAAAGCGCATGTGGATGAGCTCCGTTGGGAGTTGAGCATGGCACACTCTTCATCACACCCAGCAGAATTTCTAACTTCCAAGGCAACCACATCCAATGAAAAACATGGCAACATGTAGATGGCAAAAGATCTTGAAGGACTCTATGAAGAAGACATTGTTTGCAGCCATGGGACAGAGTTTGTGACACATGGTTTGCATTTGGAGATGTCTCGTGGGCCAACACTTGTCGATAACCATCTACTCGTGGAAGGAGAGATGATTGAGATTGAGGAAGGAGATCCTAGAGTTGCCAAGACTATGAGGATTAAAGATGATTTGGTGACAATCAAAATTTTTCCTGCAGGTAAGGTGCTTGATCATAATGGTATTTGTTCTATTTTGATTATGCTCAATATTGCACTTCTAAGCTGGCCAACAAAGGGGATAATTGTTAAATGGAACTTGTTGGTTGAGAAACACTAATTGGGCATAGAGGGGATGAATATTGGTTGTAAAAGACATGAGTCAAGAGCCATTATGAAGATGATTCTAAATATTAGAGCTGCTGCTCTTAACATTTCCAATACTTCCGACACTTTCCTTGCAACCAAAGAAGGGTTTCCACTCACATGGTGGAGTCGTCTTCAATCAATTACCATCTCTGAGGTGTTCCCAGCTAGTACAGGGCAGTTCCAGCCTTTACCTTTGTGAAATTAAATAAAGGAACTCAATTTGGTAGCCAAGATATTGTGTTCCTATTGATCATTTTGATAATTTCTTGTTTTAGATTGATGATATCTTTTATGAGAAGCTACAGATATGCTGGTATGAGGAAGATTTCCTTCCTTGATTTTATGCGTAAGAGGTCTCATCCTTTGGGGATACTAGGTGCCAATATTCCTACAGATATATGGTTGTTGGAAGGGACACCCCAAGCACAATGTGTTTGCCACAGCTACCTTCCAGCCCACCAACAATCCATTCCAAACCTTCTTTCCAGTGGTAAGGCTTGGAGCATCATGGTAAGAGTCTTCAAAGTTAAGATAAACATTATGAATTCAGCTTAGAGGAGATTAGTAAAATTGTTGGCATGCATTGGTCACATGTCATTGGAAGGGATATTATAAAGATGAGTTCAAGGAAAAGGAGGTAATACTCCAAGGCATATTGAATGGAAAACCTATCATGGTTAAAGTTAAAAGAATGGAGGTGTGTGTTTGGGGAAACGAAATCACTCAATGCATGGGGATAATCAAGAATCCACTCCAAGGTAAGATACTTTGTCATGATAATGTTTGGCCTATTTTGTGAAAGGTGGTTACCCAATGGGGTAAGGGCAAATCAAGAGCTTTTGGGTGAGAGTCATCAACTTAACATGGCTGGTAGAATTCTGGGTAGTAAGAATTATGATCCATGGAACGTGATGAGTGCTGTTAGAACTGCTGCCACCAACAATTCCAGTTTTCCTTACATACTATTGGCAGACATAAATAAGTTATTGATCACACGAAGGGCACACTTTCCATCTATTAGCATTAATGAGATGTTTGCCATTGATACAAGATGGTTTCCAGCCACCACAATTCTGATTTTGGGCAAGACAGTGCAGTGTTACAGCAATGATATGAAGAAATTCTCTTGGGTTCACTTGTTGAGAATACTAAGTGCCAATACTCCAACACCCTTAGCGCTGTTTGGGAAGAAATTCAGGGCAACATATGACTATTACACTTATCTATCAGCACACATACAGTTTGAATCAATCCATCGTTCAAATGGTACAACTTGTGGAATCATGATAGGAACATGTGGGATCCAAGGCACGGGTGAGGTGAGTTTAGTAGTAGACATGCATTGGTTATTTTGATTTGCGAAGCTCATTACGAAGAAAGAACTCAAGGTGAAGGGAGTGGTGTGTCAAGGTCATCATCTTATTAAGGTAGTCATGAGCCCCTTATGGAGACCTCATGAGGGAGTTTACATTAAAATCAGAATAGTCCAACATAAGCATGGCGAGGTAGTATCAAACTTGGAAGGTTTTGTGAAGATTTACCCACAAGGAAGGAGGAGAGCAATTGTTGATAATCTCCTAACACTCAAAGAAGGAACATACTTGAGACAGCCACGTAGCAAACATTCAATCTCAATGCCAGTTCATGTGTGAGCCAAAGGAAATTCACCTTATGGCTGTGAAACACATATTGAGATATCTTCAAGGCACTATTGGATATGGTCTTCTTTACAGAAATGACCAACTAGATCTACATGGATACTCTAATTCAGATTGGGCTGGAAGTGTAATTGATCAGAAAAGCACATCAGGATGTTGCTTCAATTTAGGATCGGCTATGATCTCTTGGATCAGCAGAAAACAGTCTTCAGTAGCACAAAGCTCGACAGAAGTTGAATATATTGCCGCCTCCATGGGGGCATGAGAAGCAGTATGGCTCCGGAAACTAATAGTGGGACTATTTGGTGAACCCTTGAATCCTACCATTATCCATTGTGATAATGAGAGTTACATCAAGCTTTCAGTAAATCCAGTATTCCATGATAGATCCAAGTATATTGAGATCCCTTACCACTATGTAAGAGACATGGTAGAAAGGAATGTGATCGAGTTGGAGTATATTAGTACAAATGATCAAACAACAAACATTCTCACCAAGCCTCTCTCCAGAGTTAAAGTTGAACACTTCAGGAAGAAACTTGGTATGGTTGAAATGTAATTTGATATTATGATTGAGATTCAAATTGTTTAGTTGTACTAATATATTTAAAGATGTTTAATGTGTAAACTCTTTTGTCATGTGTGTGACTCCATGACTTTGTGGGCCCTCTATCCCCTTGTGTACATTATTGAAAGGTGACGATCTTTCTAATAATGAACACTTGTATTTGACATTTTAAAGTGACGACTCTACAATGATATGTTGAACTATCATGATAGATATCATGTGACTTGATATCTGTGGACATATCATGATAGTATCTCGTGGACATTTTGATAGTTATCATGTGACTTGATATAAAATTGAAGATCATTATGTTCCCTATGAGATAATCATGGTGGATATATTTATATATATCTGTGGGAGATGCCATGAACTATTATGGTAGACATCATATGATTTGATGTCAATGCACACACCATAATAAAGATGTGTTATGAAGAATGTCATGTGACTTGACAAATTTTTGGAATCATACCATATCTTTGATATCACGTGTAAGGTGATATCTATACTTACTTGTTTTGAGTTATCTTCCCTAGCTAAGAGGGAGTGTTGATTTAAGGTAGCTTCGGTCAGATATAAATGATGATTGCATGTATGTATCATCATCATTTATATGAAATCAAAATTACTAATTAAATATATAACTTTCAAAAGTAAGTGATTCGAATTTTTGAGCATGATTAAAATTCGAATTATAAATGATGATCGAACTTCATATACTTCAAACACTGTTTGATAAATACATGTGTGTGTTTGATGTTAGCCACCGATTATTATTGGTTGAATAAAGGAAACCCGCGCACTCAAAGGACACGTCCTCTCATAGGGCGTGTCTCTCCTTGAAGGCGTGTCTCCTCCTACAAGTATAAAGCATGATTACAATCTTTCATTGTAGACATTGAAACTGCTAATGGAGGAACAAGTCTATCCTAAGCGCTGGGTAATCTGAAGACACGGGCATTACTTTATGCTTTAGGATTGGGAGCTAGCCGATCAGCATCAGGTTTAATTTAGGACGGATAAAGAAGTGTTGTTCCTGATGCCTTTGTGAAATTCATCATTGTAGGATGCACTGGGGTTTATCTTTGCTGCTTCATCATCTGAACATCATAGAGCTTGTTGCACCTGTATAGCAAATTCTAGGTGGGTCGCAGCTAGAAAAGGAGTGCATCGACCATATTCAAATTTAGTCAGCCACCACTACAAATTCTGTGACATGGGCTTGTGATCAAGCCGTGAACCTGCAGAAGGAAGGTTGTGGACTAATCTAAGCACAAGCGCAACGTTCCACACTATGTCCTGCATTTGCGTCCATCGAAATACTTAAAAGAGATGAGTATTTCTTGTTGAAATTCTGTTATATCATTTAAGTAGATCTTGTGTGATTAGTAAAAGAGATTATGTTTTTCTCTTGATTTGTGTTCACTAATTTAAGATCCTTGAAGTTTCAAACTATTCATTGCAAGTTATTGCTATAACCTGAGATAGTAAACTTTGTATGAAATTTCTTTGGATAGTCATGAACTCTTAGTAATCTCTTCTTAATGCTTTCAGGATGGATCAAACGGCATAAAAGATTGCTTTCAAGAAAAGCTTAATGCATCCTGTAAGTTGAAAAAAAAAAGGAGACACTGCTTGAAACCTTGAGATTGTGTGAATGGCTGAAGACATCTCTTCGAAGAGGAAGCATTAACCTTAAGAGGGAGTTCTATGATTCAAAGTTGCAAGGACAGATGCTAAATTCTTGAAGTACCTCTTTAGCAATTGAGATCAGGATTGCTCATGTCTGTCAACTTGGATTTAACATTGGTAGCTCCGCAAACCTATTTATAATAGAGTGATCTAGGATGAGGTTGAAGAGAACAGCCTGAATCTCTACAAAGGTGTGAGTTGGAAACCATTTCTCTAAAGCAAGTATTACAGACGATTTTTGACGAGGAGGTCAGGAGGCTAATGCAAGTAATTAAAACTTCAGAGGGAGTCACATCTTCACTTGTTGTAATGCATAATTCTTTGAGATAGAGAGATATGAGGTGAAAGCCTTTGTTCATCCTTGAGATTGAGATGAGACGTCATGTTGAGAGACTCCATGACGACAGGTCCCAGGATCTAACTTCAGAAGAGCCCCTAGCACTCGCAGTGTGGCTTAAAGAGGGGTGTTAGAAATAAGCCACACCCAGACTGACGATGGGTTGGCCATAAGGGGCCAGTAGCTAAGTTGATAGTGCACTCCTGTTGCAAGTGGAAGCTCCTAGTGAATGCTCTAAAGCCAGTTCAGATTGGGCTATGATCTCTTGGATCTGCAGAAAACAAGTCTTTTGTAGCACAAAGCTCGACAAAAGCTGATTACAATGCAGCCTCTATGGGGGCAAGAGAAGCAGTTTGGCTTCGTAAATTGCTTGTGGGACTCCTTGATCTAAGCACATTGAGATCCCCTATCTTTATGTAAGAGATATGGTGGAAAGGAAAGTGTTCCAATTGGAGTATATTAGTTCAAATGTTTAAACAACGGACATACTCTACAAAGTCTCTCCAGAGTTAAGGTTGAACTCTTCGGGAAGAAAACTTGGTATGTAATTTGATATTATGTTTGAAATTCAAATTTGTTTATAAGTTGTACTAATATATAAAGATGTTTAATGTGTAAACTCTTTTGTCATGTGTGTGATTCCATGACCTTATGGGCCTACTCCCCCCTGTGTACATTATTGAAAGGTGACGATCTTTCTAATAATGAACACTTGTATTTGACATTGTAAAGTGACGACTCTACAATGATAAACTATCATGATAGATATCATGTGACTTGATATCTGTGGACATGTCATGATAGTATCTCTTGGACACTTTGATGGATATCATGGGACTTGATATCATCTGAAGATCATTGTGATCCTTAAAGAGATAATCATGGTGGATATTTATATCCGTGGATATGCCATGAATTATGGTAGACATCATGTGACTTGATGTCAGTGCACATACCATAATGAAGATGTGTTATGAAGAATGTCATGTGACTTGACACTTTCAGAAGCATACCATATCTTCTGATATCACTTTATACTTGTTTGGAGTTTATCCTCCCTAGCTAAGAGGGAGTGTTAATAGAGTTTATCTTCCCTAGATAAGAGGGAGTATTGAACAAATGAAGATGTGTTATGAAGAATGTCATGTGACTTGACACTTTTAGAAGAATATCATATCTTCTGATATCATGAGTTAGGTGATGTCACTTTATACTTGATGGAGGTTATTTTTCTTTAGCTTAGAGGGAGTGTTGAATAGTGAAGATGTCTTATGAAGTATGTCATGAGACTTGACACTTTCAAAAGCATTTCATATCTTCTGATATCACAAGTTAGGTGATATCAATATATACTTGATTGGAGTTCTCTTCCCTAGCTAAGAGGGAGTGTTTAAAACTAGTAGCTTCGGTCAGAGATCAATAATAATTGCACTCATGCATTATCATTATTGATATCAAAATCTCCCGTCCTAAGTATAATCTGCTTTCAATAAATCGAATACATATATGTGTCTTGAATTATGTTTGATGTGTGATTGTCGGCCTTCTTAAGAGGGATAAAATTCAAGAGTCATGTCAATCGAAAAGGTGTGTCTTTTCTCAACCATATATATGGGAGTCTTGATCTTCAAAGTAGAATATTGAAATCGATAAATGTTATGCTCTGGTAGATCGAATACTTAAGGAAAACTTAGACTTGTGAACCCTGATTTTAATATGAAGGAATTTAATAATACCTTAACATTCTCCGTGCCTGTTTTGTTTCCCCTTCTTTCCTTTTTGCTGCCTGTCTTCCTTGGCGCTGGTCTTGTTCCTGCGTTGTGTGCTTTGAGCTCTATCATTCTTGCCTTGTGCTTCTCTCTTTGTCTGGTTTTCTCTGTCTTGTTTTCTCCTTTCATGCCTAGGGTTTGTTCTTTCCCCCTCTCGTTCTGCTGCCGACTTCCCTTGCCTACTTCCTTTGCCTTTGTTCCCTCTATTTCCTCTCGGCTGTCCTTTTCTCCTTTCTGTTGCCGTTTTCTCTTGTGTTTCTCCTTCCTATGGCGGCATGGTGAAGAAGCACGGTTTCTCTTCCGTGTCTTGTTCCCCCGTCTTTGGCCACTCATCCTCACTTGTTGGGGATGAGGACGATGATGCCGCGGATGATGACTTGGATGCGGTTGCCCCTTTTGTTGATGTTTTTGCCTCTACCTTCTCTAAGGTCAACTTCTATGCTAATGGGTGGGATGAGGAAGAGTTCATCTCTTCTAAGAATGTTGATCTTGTTGATGTCTGGGATAGTGATGGGTCTGCAGAGGAGGAGCTTCTTCTTGAAGCTCATTAGGAGGCACAAAGGAGTTTGACTGCAAGCTCTAAGGAGAAACCTGTTGTTTCTGTGGTGAAACCTTTGTTTTCTGGTCTCAAGATGGGTTTTCTTAACCTTGTTGTAGCTGAGGAAGGTGTTATTTCTCCTTCACCTTCTAAAGCTTTTGTTCCTGTTGTTTCCCCTCTTCCCTCTTTGGTTTCTGAGCTTCCCTTTGTTGTTAGGGCTTGTGGGATTGGGAGTTTGAGCACTCTTTCTCCCTCTCCTAAGGCTGTTCCTGCTATGGTTGAGCTTAGTGCTAAGGTGGTGGATGGCACGTCTATCCTGCAACCTGATTTTGACTGTAAGGAGACTGATGAAAGTTCCTTTGCTGTTTTGAATGATGGACAAACTCTTTTTGATATTCCTGACTCTATTTTTTCTAAGTCTTCGGATTGGCTTGAGTGCTCTTTGGTTGGGAGATTTAGTGGGAATCGTCCCAATATTGATGCTGTTAGATGGGTCCTTCATGTTTGGAAGAACATAGGGCAGGTTAAGGTAATTGCTATGCTCAATGGTTTCTTTCTTTTCTCCTTTTCCTGCATAGAGGACTGTTCATGGGCCCTTCTTGAAGGCCCTTGGTTTTTTGGCTTGAATGGCCTTTGTCTCCATAAGTGGTTTTCGGGTTTCAACCTAGTGACAGAGACTTCTAAGTTCCCTGTTTGGGTTTGTTTGCTTGGGCTTCCTTTAGAATTCTGGAATGAAAAGATCTTTATGATTATTGCTAATTCTTTTGGGCAGTTTTGCTCTGCTGATAAGATCACCAAATCCATGAAGCGTTTGTTGTCTGATAGATTTTGTGTTAGTGGAGAAAAACCTTATTGTCCTTACTAAGATAACCTTATCTTCAAAATTTGATTATGAAGACTCTCCGATTTTCTGTCATCATTGTGGTAAAGTGGGTCATGCCTCCTTTACCTGTTTGAGGAATAAGAAACAACACTCCATTTGGAAGAAAAAGGAAAAGATGGCAGCTGTAATAGAAGATTACTCCACTCCTTCTCAGGAGCTTCAGAATGAAGATCATATTTGCAATCAGTCCTTTCCTATGAAGGATAAGATGGCAGCTGTTGTGGAAGATTACACCACTCCTTCTCATGTGATTCACCTTGAACCGCCATTATCAATGGTGGTCTCCTTTGTTGACACCTCAGGCTTGGCTGATCAGGTTAATGGTTTTGTGTCTTCTCCTTGTAAAAAAAAAGATGAAAAGATTTGTGGAGAGGAATCCTTCTATTATGATAAAGCAGAAATCCATGGAACAATTCTTAAAACCCCCTTGACTTGGTGCTTGGTGGGAGGTGGTACTAACTTGTTTTGCTTTGTTTTAGGTTGGCCTGTCATTGTTCTGCTTGTTAGTTGGTTGTTTTCTCCCTGTGCTTTTGTTGTTTCTCTGGACTTATTGCTATATCTTTATCTTTGTAATAGGGATCAGGTCCCTATCTAATACCCTGCTTATCTAATCAAAAACATAGTTACAAGACTTGGACTTGGCATAGACTTGACAAACTGATTTTTGACCTTGACCTGGACTTAGATGAGGCCCGGACTTGGAAAACTGAAAAAAACCTTGATATATAGAGATTTTTAAGGAATTAAGACTCGTATCATGCACCCATTCGGTAAATAAACTTTAAATACATAATAAAGTAATCAACAAGAAGCTACTTTGATTAGATGCACAAGCATACATCAATCACATGAGTATGAAAGCAAATTTTAGTTGAAGGAAACAACATTTTTTAATATATAATATTGCCACATGTTTAAGGCGTACAAAAATCATGGATTCTGATATCCATAGCATCAAAAACAAAAACTACAATGTGGAGTCATAAAGTATGGTAGATAGGAGTTTGTATCTCTCAGCCTAGCATTACTAGCTCTATGTGGAGTCATAGGCGTGTATCTCAGATAAATCTGCAAATACTGCTGCAACCTTAAGAGCATTATTTAGGCAGGATTTGACTTAGCAAACTAAAAGTATAAATGTAATTAATTACTATGAATTTAATTGGGAAAAGATTGGAAAAAATTAAAAAATGTTGCTCTTCCATCCAACATGGTCCAAAATGATTTTTTTTAATTTAAAACAAGAGCAGGAATTTGGGAGTAGCTTCCATTGGGGGTTAAGGAGCAGCCCAAATTAAAGCATTCGAGATCACACAAACTGTCATGGCACATATCATTTTTCATAATAAAATCCTCCAAAAGTCTTCCAAACCCTTTAAAAATGCTTGACTTTCATGCTTTTATGTTTAAAATTGTTCAAAATTATTATGCTTTTTTCTTGGTTTTCATAGACCTGGGCGAGTTTACCCATAGGGACTTGCCGAGTACCTGAGTCAAAAGACTTTGGACCTTGTAACACTGGTTTTCAATTTTGATTGGAATGGGAAAAGTTAAGAGCCATTGGTCTTTGGCTGGGCCTGGTTCAAAGCGTTTTATATATCTTATAATGAGTCCCCATCTCCTTTTCAGTTGTGCATATTTTTTTCCATTATTTCTACAGATTTTTAATTTTCTCCATCGTGCCTTGTAAAAGAAAATTTCTTTGAATTTTAGTTATTGTTGCAGGTAAATACTTTGGATAAGTAATAAATGTAGCATATAAATTGGAACCACCTATAGGATGCTTGGAGGAGTTGAGCACTTCCTGCTAAAGTTAGGAATTGGTTTGTCCAGTGAGACAATTTTGGTTTCAGTTGCTCAATTGTTGTATCCCATAGCCCTTTACCCTTTACATGTTTTGTATGAAGAGGGGAACCCAAGTTTTTGATTGGAAAAACTGCCTCCCGAAATCACATGATATCAACTATTGCTTAATGCAAGATATCAACTATTGCTAAATGCAAATCCAAGTACCCGTTAACTTTATGATTCTATCGTTCATATGCGCCTAATTTTGCATATAGGCTGTGGAAGATATCTGACTGATCCTTGATTGATTGGTCACCTTTTTGGTGCTGTTGTTGCCAATCCATTGAATATACTGGCTGTCTTTGACATATAGTAGCGAAAATGGCAATAAATCATGAACCAGCAATTTTCTCAATATTTTCTATGCTAATATCGCGATTTTGAATCCTCAACTCCTCTGACACGATTTTTGCCAAGTTAAACTTGATAAATCTTAATTAATCTCCATAAACTCATGCAAATCATGATTAATCGTGGGTTCGACCAAAAACGTGCCGCGTTTGACCGCTTTTCATTGCTTCAGATGATTTTTCCAACAACAAAATACATCTTTCTTAGTTTTTATTCGCATTTGCACGGGATTTTCATGTGAAATCAGGACATTTTGGAGCATGATTTGGAGAATTTCAGGGCACAATTTGTAGATTTGGGTGATTTAGAATTTTAGAGATTTTGTGGGTTACAGTTAGAGCATTCACTAAGAGACAAGTTTCGATGCTGTGTATAGGGAAATTTGTCTTAATAAGGTAATTTTCTTTCTAAAATTAGTTTGAGGTGTCACACGGACCAATATATTGTAAGGTTATCACGTTTTAGTTATTTGGGAAGATGATTATGATGCTATTTAAGCTTTCATGGAAAAAGTAATCTATTAAATTTAATCATGGTGATAGTTCTGTGAACAATGGTGAAATTTGCTTATCCATCAGGCTACACCTATTTAATTATAAATTTTTATTTTCAATTTCATGTCTATATATTTTCATACATTGGTTTTATTTAATTGTTATCGCATATATGTTTGCAGTTATTTTTATGCGCATGTTACTGATTGAGATTTAATTCCTTTTAGTTTTAAATCTAGTTTGTTGTCTCAAGGTCTTCCTCAAGGTTACAGATTCATCCTGCCAAAATTAAAAAATTTAAAACACACAAGATTCCAAATGGATTGTATATGCTGGCTAGGAAGAAGATTTTAAAATCTTGGTGGAAGCTTATGACTTTTAAGGAATTTGATCAAATTAAGAGAGGATCTACCCTAATAATTTCATCAAGACCTACAGGACTCAAGTGGAGTGTACACTTGTAAGAACAAGAGTCATTGGCTCACTCCATTTTTTGTTATTTTATACTTCAAAGTTGAACTATTTACTTGCAATTTATTACAATATATAATAATATATTATCACATCATATTACAATACATTGTATAATGTAATTATCAATCTGAAAATTAACTAATTTTTTATGTTGACAATTTATAAACTATCATTTTTCTTCCCTTTCTTTATCTTCATGCAATCAGTAATTAAATTGCCTTTAAATGAGAAAACAACATTTTTTTAAAAAAAAAATCTGAATTTTCACTAATTAAATTTGTTTGAAAAAAAATCTTTATCTTTTAATATGCCAGTTTATTGCCGAGAAATATTTTTGTCCCTCTTCAAGATAATTCTCCTTGAAAGCATCTACAAACTACTGCCAGGTGAGTTCAGATTTTCTTTCTGTTGTTATACTACACACTATAGAAATCCCCCCCTTTCTTGATCGGGGAGGAAGCTTCCACAAGCGCAATCTTATTTCTCTCTTTATCAGAGAAGTCAGTTGTGGAGAAATATTATTATAATTGGTCAATCTAGTTATTTTCTATTGCAATTTTCTTATCCTCAAATGCATGTATATCCAAATTTACTTGAAACATTGGGAGAACTTGACCTCCAAACAATAGTTGAAGATTGAGCTGATGGAACCCCCGCCCAAGGATTTCAGCAACTTTGTTATGCATTTATTTGCCCTTGAAGTGCACCTTGAATCACATTATCGATCATTTTATTGATTGTATCTTGTTATTGTGTAGTCTTCATTTGGATTTGTTTAAAATAACATGAATGGTAATTTGAGAGATCCCTTGCTGGATTCCAAGTTTCAGACGAACCTCGTTTGAAAGGGGCATATGCAACAAAGATGAACCATGCCCTGCTACCATTGATTGGAATTTCAAGAGAAAATTCAGGGACGACACTCTAAATTGCTAGAGCTCAAATGTGTTACACTTAGAAAACAAATAAGAAACAATAACCCAAAAATAAAATAACATCCAAAAATGATGCAAAGGAAAGATGTAGAACTGTAACAAAAATATTATCATATGGGGAACTTTTCTCTGTTGTACCCAATACAAAAGTTTCAAAGCTAAGACCCTGTTTCTCTGTGCATTAACTCCATGGGACAGATTGCCTCTAAAGTCATGTTTGAGTGTTTTTTTTAAATGGCATTATTATGTTAGATTTCTGCCCAGAGACACATTTTTTTTCAACAACTATAATAAAAAGTTTTTTCAAGTGCACATTTTCGTGACAATCATAATGAAAAGTTTTTTCTAGTGCACCTTTGGCAATGACCGTAATGAAAAGTTTTTCTAAGCACATTTTTTGGTGACAAATGTAATAAAAAGTTCCTCCATGCACACTTTTTGCTGATGACTATAATGAAAAGTCCTTTCAAGCATGCTTTTTGGTCAGGACCATAATGAATATTTTCTCAAGTGCATTTTTTGATGATAAATGTAATAAAAAGCTCCTCCAAGTGCATTTTTAGTGACGACCATAACGAAAAGCTTCTCCAAGCACATTTTTTGTGATGATTATAATGAAAAGTTTCTCTAGACATACTTTTGTTAACAAATATAATAAAAAGTTCTTCCAAGCATTTTGTTTGGTGACATCCATAATAAAAGGTTACTCCAAGCACACCTTTTGTTGACAACTAATGAAAAGTTCCTCCATGGACACTTCTTGGTGAGCAACGTAATAAAATATTCCTCCAGACACTTTTTGACAACAACTATAATGAAAAGTTTTTCTCAACACACTTTGATGACAGATATAATAAGGAGCTCCTCCAAGCATACTTTTTGATGATTTCCATGATAGAAAAATCCTCCAAACACACTTCTTGATGACAACTAATGAAAAAAATCCTCTAAACACTTTTTTGGTGACCAATGTAATAAAATATTCCTATAAGCACATTCGCTGTTTTACCACATATTTTTCTTTAATTGATCTTTGATCTTTGAGACAAGTTCAAAACAATAAAGTGGTAATCTTTCACACCCTACCAGCATGCTTGTCATTTTAAAACAGCCATGTCAATGCAGCCACATATGGACAATGCTGGGCATCCCAAGTGACTTTGGCCAGTAGAAAAACCAAAAGTGCTCTAAGCTGAATGGTGCATTGCTTGTGGTGCATCCAAACTTGGCAGGCGAGTGCAACAATTCAACCATAAAAAATAAATGCCTACTCTTAAACACATGTGTTTGTAATACGTTTAATAATTTTGGCTCGTTATTTTAATGGCTTTAGAGTAACATATTGCTTAAGTAATTTATTTTGGTACGAAGGCAGTGTTTATCAATACATTTTTTGTACACTGCATTATAAAAAATTATCTTCATGTATAACATTATTATGTAATTTGTCTCAAACACAAATACATATTATAAACCAGTACCATTTATTTGTTATGACACAATTGTATTTAGTTAGTTTTAATAGTATGTGCATTCAATTAATGTATTTTGTATCTTTGCAACTGACTTTTACTAATTAATGGGAATAAGAGAGTGTAATAGAAATTACTTTTAAATGATATGTTTTAAATTATAATTCACGACTCTGCTGAGAAGTGCAGATTTTTGATACATGATTCTTGTTTGATGCAGAAAGGACCGCATAATACTCATCTTTGTTTGCCTCAAGTAAGTACGCAAATTTTATTTTGTCATGCATGTCGGTAATGGAAGTAAACTTGTATAGAAATATAGGAGCAAGAAAGAATTTTTGCTCAAATATTCATTTTTATTATTCCTTTTGAGTGATAATAGGGACTAAAACTAATTAAGTCAGGACTACCAGTTAAAACTACTATTTAACTGTTTCACTCCTCTCTCCTTCATTTGCAGTCTACAAACCTCATCTCCTCTGTCTTGCAGATAATTATTCTCATTATTGTGTTTTTTTTTTACTACGTAAGGATTAGGTTTGTATTAAATATAAAAAAGATTACATCCTTCTGCAATGCAGATATTTAAAATGCAGAGATTTTCTGCTTGAGCCCAGACCCCACATAAACCACCACCTGACCGGATATATTTCCAAAATTAACAAAAAAGACCAACTGGATCTTGGCCTACCAAACTATGAAACGGAATCGGGACTGACCAACTAAACTTTCTATACAAACATCATTACAATATTATAGATTATAGGCAGACAAAACCAAACATATCAGAGACACCCATTAGCTTGAGCAAAGGACCTGAATTCCTGAACCCAGTCAAAGCCACGCGCGGGAGTGAGTTGCAGTGCCTTCTTCAAGTAGTTAGCTCCAACTACAGCCAATTGTCTGTGCCTTACAAGTGCCATGCCTTTGAGGTCCAGTAGAAAGGGGTAGTATTTGACCACCTCCCTTGGAACTTGCAGAAGAGCCATGTCGCGCGGACGGGGAGCTCCAACCCTGGAAGTTGCAGCATACAGGATTTCCCTTAAACCCACCAACAAGTTATCTTTGAAGAGCTTTCACATCATTGCTTCCGCCTCGGCTTTTTCCATTCAAATGTCTAACAGAATCACCAAAAACCTTGACACGATATGGGTGTCAACGTGATATGTTTCACTGTTCACCAGAAACCCTTTCCCTAATATCATCTTTACCGCAACCACTATGAGATAGTCGATGTTGAGAAGGATGCGTTTCAACCGTTGGTCTATAACTGCCCCACGAAAGGCCATCTGCCTTACCACACTATCGAGCTGGATCGGGGTGTCCGCTTCGATGCTCATTAGCGTTTTTGCAGACATCTTAACTATAAATTTGGAGCGCTCAGCCATTGGAGACCCTAGTAGCATCTACAGTTCTCTAACAGCCTTGATAGAAAGAAACCACCACAAGCTGGCTAACCGTGCCACCTTGAGTCGATTTAAAGTCGTGGGATACACTCGGATATCTTTTCCTTACATTATTATTCTGTAAATGTATGTGTGGACCCATCAAATTGCCAATCTGTTATCTTTGAAATACCACCACCACAATCTTGGGATGCTCAAAATGTAATAGCTGAAAACATGTGATAAGACTTGTAAATACTTACCTTATCTATCATAATTTCACCAATCTGATTAATAGATTAATAGTATGTTGTCATAATTCGAAAAGACCGATGCATAAATGGTGGCGATAAATAATGATCGTGTTTCTATGTCCTAACTGTAAATTTTAGGATGAGAGATGAGAGCAATCAGAAAATGCAACACATAAGACAAATAACACAACAAGATACCCTGGGAATACCCTCCAACTTGAGGGAGAAAAAACCCAGCCAATATATCTCTTATATATTGATGAAATTTCAAGAGCAGAAATCTGCTTATAACTCAGGCCCAGCACATATAGCCGAGTTTGATACAATGAATAATAGCACCTCTGCTAGATGCAAAGATACAAATGACTATGTTTCTCCTTGAATTCGGCCTGCTGCTTCAAGATGAGATGCTGCTGCTCTTATGCGAACCTCTGCCAGGAATACAAATTATACTTTTTGAACTTGATGATAAATATAAAATAGACGCCTTGAATATATAGGCAATCATAATGAAGTCACACCCCTTCACAAGAGAGGTCGGCCTTCTACAAACACGTCTTTTGGAGAGGCGTGATTCTCTAGGTGAAGTCGGCCCTTAAAATAATATTTTATTCTTTATTTAAATATCTTTATTCAAAGCATGAAGTCGGCCACTTGTGTTCAATTTGAATATATTAATAAGTATATAAAATTAAATAGCATTTAGTGCTACATTTAATTTTATCTCTTCATTGCCTCTTATTCCTTATTCCTCACGAATCTGAATAATATCATTAACACTAACCATCACCACCTCCATTGATGTGGACATTCAGATGTGGCCGCCACATAAGCGTCAATGTCGTCACTAATCGTGATCTCCAGCCCGACCGAGTTTTAGCTAAGTCCAAACCAAAACAAAGAACTCCCTCTGGCATGCATGAGATTGTGCTTTCCATATCTATGTTTGGGGAAAGCAGTGGCGGCGACCATCAATAATTTAGTATGGTGAAGTCGAATGAAATAACTAAGAACATGTGCCAATGATAGGAAAAAATTCAGAATGCCAGCCCAACTCTTTTAACGGACTTTCCACAACAATGCGTGTGGAAAGTCGCCCTCCCAACCTCCCACAAGTTTGGACTGAAGGCATGAGCTATCCCTGAGGTGTGAATTCACTTATGCCACCCCTGTTCTAGTTGAACATTTCTTTTATGGATACACCATCAACACCCAAGTTGGAGAGATGATCTGCATTTGTGTTACCTTCCCTTAGAGTGTGGTTCATCATGACAAGCTCAAAACCCTCCATTAGTTTTAAAGAAATTTCTTGCTTAGCTCCTAGTTTCCAATTCACTATCTGCCTAGATCTTAATGCATTGATGACCAACGTAGAATCACCTTTGATTACTATGTTTTTTAGCTTCAATTCTAAGCAGAGACTTAGTCCAAGAATTAGAGCTTGCATCTCAACTGCATTATTAGTACCCATTGGAAGTGGTTTAGCCATTCTGCTAACAATCTTCCCATGCCAATCCCGGACAATGCACCCAACCCCTGAGACTCCAGGGTTGCCCCTCGAGGCGCCATCAAAATTAATCTCGTGCCAACCACCATCAGAAGGAGTCCAGGTTTGTAATGTCCCCCTTCTAGCTAGACATTAGTTATCAGTAGGATTAGCCTATCACTTGGACCCTCGTAGCCTAATAGGTTTGGATAGAGGGTCTTTTGTGGTGGAAACTTAGTCAATTGATGGTTTTATTCTTCTCCGAGGTTCAGGCCTAGCCTTTGCAGAGGTTTCAAAACTCAGTTTCTCATACTTACTATTTATAGTAAGTCATTCATCCGGGTTACTATTTATAGCAGGGCACTTGAATGTGATATGTTTGTAGTGTCTATTCCGGAATTCAGTTGGTTTGACGATATTAAAATAATGTTTATTATTTATTTATTAATGCTCAATTATTGTATTTTATTGTAAATTAGTGATAAGATCGTCTCCGATCTTATCTGGAGTTTCTTTTTAGAAATTTCCCATTTTTGTAAGTCTTGTAAACTATTTATTGAGCATCTCGCTCATTTGTTTATACAACGAATATTTTACCAATTACCTGTGTAATATGGTATTAGAGCCAGCACGCTAAAAGTGAATTTTTAATCCATAAAAAATCGTTCAAGATTTTTTTCAGTTTTTTGAATTAAATTTTTTTCAAAATCTTCTTTGTGCAAATTTTCGAAGATTTTTCTTAAGGCATTAAAATTTCGAAATTCTTTTGGTGGCTCCTAAAAATCGAGGGTTTTCTACAAATACAAAATTGTGGGATCATAGTTTTTTTTGGAAAAATCGCGATTTGCAAACTTCGAAAGGGTTTCGTGGCTTGTTTTTCTGCAAATCCTGGGCATGCTTTTTTGCCCTTTGTAGATCGTGTTTTTGAACAAAGCTTCTGGGCGCGACTTTGTTTTCTTCTCTCCTAGCGCAATTTTTATCTCACCTGGTCGCATTATCGAGCAACGTGTTTGCTTCTTTCTGTGCTGCATGCGACCTTTGTTCATGATTTTTGGTTTTGGTGCCTTTGTTTAAGCACGATTTTCACGTGGATTTTTTGGCTGATTTCTCTTTTTCTTGGACGTGATTTGCAGACGTGTTTGAAGCACGATTTTTGGTGATTGTGTTGGTCATTTCTGCTTGTACCTGTGTCGCCTAGGGTTATGTCTTCAATGTGCTGCATCTCCAAAAGATTTCGAGCTGGTTTCTACATTTTTCTGAAGCTTTCATGGTGGCCTAGGTCTATGCAAACTTGTCTAGGGTTTTGACCAGACATCTGAGGTCAGAAATTTTTTTGGATTACATATTCCTTTTGGTTTTTTCAAGAGCTCAATTGGGTTGGTCAACAATTTTTTTGGGTGCATCATTTTTCATGCCTCGAATTTTATGCCAAGCACTCTAAGTTGGATTCCAAGAGTCAAAAGCTTATGTTCATAGGGTATAGTGACAACCATATGGCTTACTGGTTGATTGACGTAGACACTGATCGTCTTGTCTTCAGTCGAGATGTTGTCTTTGATGAAGAACGAGGACCATTTCACCTTTCCTCGCTTGTTCAGCATTCAGAGGATCAACCCTTGAAGGCTTTTGATTTGGGTGTACGTCTTCCATTAGGTCTACCTAATGGGAGGGATGATGCAGATTCTATCTTTGATGATGCCCAACTTGATTTTCCTTCAAATGATCTTGATTTTCTACCTACTGAACCAGTTCCAAATCCACAACCAGTGCCAGCTCCTCTTGTTGCATTTGATGTTGACACTTCTTCTTAGAGGCCTAAATGGTGGGCTAAGACTATTGGAGATCTTCATGATGATGAGCTCATTGAAGGGAGATCATCTAGAAACAAGAGCAAACAACAACATATAGTTAACTTTTCTCTCATGGCCAACATTCACAGTGTACATGAGCCTCAGACATATTCAGAGGCTAAAGGAATTCCTAAGTGGGAAAAGGCTATGGAGTCTGAATACCAGAGTCTTCAGAAAAATAACACTTGGGTCCTTTCTAATCTTCCTCCAGGGAAGAAGCCCATTAGCTGCAAATGGGTGTATAAGGTGAAATACAAAGCTGATGGAACCCTTGACAAGTACAAAGCTCGTCTAGTTGTAAGGGGGTTCTCACAGAAAGAAGGCATTGACTATGAGGAAACTTTTGCTCCTACAACCAAGATGAGTACCATTCGACTCGTCCTTGCCTTAGCAACCCAGTTTGGTTGGAAAGTCCATTAGATGGATGTTAAGAGTGCTTTCCTCAATGGTGAGTTGAAGGAAAAAGTCTACATGATGCAACCTCCAGGGTTCAAGGTTGCTAGTAAAGAACACAAGGTTTGCAGATTCGTCAAAGCACTCTATGGCCTGAAACAGGCTCCTCGGGCATGGTACATCAAGATTGACAAGTACCTTACAGATCATGGCTTTCAGAGGATTCCATCTGACTCTAATTTGTATGTCAAACACACTGGTAGTGATATTCTTATTCTTGTTGTCTATGTGGATGACTTGATCATTACTGGCAGCTCGACACATTTGATCGCTGAGATCAAACAAGATTTGTGTAGCACATTTGACATGATAGATTTGGGACTTCTGCATTATTGTTTAGCTGTTGAGGTTTGGCAGAGTGAGCAGTATCTTCATCTCTTAGTCCAAATATGCTCAAAGTCTACTGGATAAGTTTTGAATGCAGGATTTCAAACCTACCTCCACACCCATGGAAAAAGGGCTTAAGATGTCAACTAAGTCAAACTCACCGGTAGTTGATGAATCATTGTTCAGGAAACTAGTGGGCAATCTCATCTATCTCACTGCCACTAGACCTGACCTTAGTTTTGCTGTGAGCTACATTTCACGCTTCAACACATCCCCCAAGGCTGATCATTGGGTAGTAGCGAAGCATGTGCTGCATTATGTGAAGGGCACTTTTGATTATGGACTCTTGTACACTTGGAGTCAAGATTCTAGACTTAGTGGTTTCACATACTCAGATTGGGCAGGTTCAGTTGATGACAGGAAATCAACATCTGGGTATGTGTTCAATTTGGGATTTGGTGTAGTCACATGGACTAGTAAGAAGCAGCAGGTAGTGGCTCTCTCCTCGACAAAAGTAGAGTATCGTGGAGCTGTTAAGGCAGCTTGTGAGGCAGTTTGGCTTCGTCGGATGCTTGCGGATATGCAAATATCTCAAGCAGGTCCGACTCCCTTGTTCTGTGATAATCAGGAAGTTCTCAAACTTGCCAAGAATCCAGTCTTCCATGAAAGAACCGAGCATGTGGAAACTCATTGTTACTTCATTCGTAAGCTTGTTGAAGACGGATCAGTTCAGTTGCTGTATGTTTCGACAGAGGAGCAGACAACGAATATTCTCACCAAGTCGCTCAGTCCAGATAAGTTTGTAAAATTCAGGGGGCATCTTGGTGTAGTTGACAGATTGAGCATTGAGGGTATTAAAATAATCTTTATTATTTATTTATTAATGCTCAACTATTATATTTTATTGTAAATTAGTGATAAGATCGTCTTTGATCTTATCTGGAGTTTCTCTTTAGAAACTTCCCATTTTTGTAAATCTTGTAAATTATTTATTGAGCGTCTCGCTCATTTGTTTATACAACGAATATTTTACCAATTACCCGTGTAATAGATGAAATAAGGTGTTTTGCCGAAGTTATAACGTTTAATTATTATTAAAGGTGACTTTAATAATAATTAATATTTTTTATGTTATAGTATAACGTTATATCACCTTTAATAATAATTAATATTTTTTACGTTATATTATAACCAATGTTCCACAGGGTTTTGGGGACGGGGACGGGGGGACAGCAGGGGACGTGTTTCCGAGACGTGGGGACGGGTGCCTAATTTTGGGGACGGCAGGGGGACAGCGGGGGGACGGCGGCGAGGGGGCGGTAGGGTGCTGAAATACATATAGTACTTGAAAAAAAAGTTATAAAAAGATGTATAAGTATAAGAATTATACATCTTGGAGACAACTAGGAGTCCCCTAGACGTCTTGAGGACACCCCAACGTCCTCAAAGTCCTAGCAGCATCTTAGAGACATCGACACTGGTGGTGGAATGGTGGCGCTGGTGGTGGCCTGGTGGGGGGACGTCTCCCCCAAGTCCCCAAGTCTCTGAGACGTCCCCCTCTAGGAAACGTGGGGTTTTTTGGGGGGGGACGCGTCCCTGTGGAACACTAATTATAACGTTATATTTGCATTTTATGACTTAAGGGTCCATTCGTCATTAAAAGGGGGCCATTTTAATTAATAGCTTGGGTGCCAATTTCAAGGAGATTATTTATTAATGCTAAAGAGAAAACTTCATAATAATTTAAATGATTTAAAAGGCAAAGTTAGGGATCAACCTCTTTGAAGAAGCATATAAGCTGCCAAGAAGAAATCGAATTCATCCATTGTGCATTTGATAACTTCATTTCATGACTTCTTTGGCATTGGAGGAGAGAAACCAAGGGTTTCTATGTTTCCAGAGCTATTTGACATTGGAGAACGTTCACTCTTCAATGTTTGTGCTTTCTGAGGTTGTGCAACATCAGCTGAAGTTAGCCTGTGAGAGTTGGTTTCATCCAGAGATCAACATTGTGCATATTAGAGAAATTCTTCAAGGGTTTACAAGCATATTTTTCATTGAGGAGAGCAAACTACACAAGGGCTGATTTATTTATTGCTGGACTTGTACCTTTCAGGCCGTACATCTTCTTCCTTAGCCATACTAGCAGCTTGTGGTTTTGGCTTGTTCTTCCTAGGGCTGGGCGCTTTCTCTTTGCAGCCCATTCTTCTTCCTTGCTAGGCATCTATCTTTGAGAAGGGTTTGGAAAAGTTTTTAAGGTGGAGAAATAGTTATATGCAGCAGGTCGAATTCTTATTCAGATTTAGCTATGGCTGCCATCTCTCAGATTTTTCATGTATTAGTCTTCTCTATTTCCGGGTATGCAATTTGAATGTAGAAGTCTTTGAGAATTATCAATAAATCAAATCTTTCTTTGCAGCCATTATTCTTTTCAGCATTTGTATATTTCTTAGTTCTTTATGCCTAACATTATATTAAAAAAAAACAAAAAAAGCATATATATCTCAAAACACAAAAAAATCATAAAACCCAAAACAATTAAAAATACAAATCCAGTAGTTAGCATTCAGCAATCTAGAGTCTTCAGCTTTGGGAGAACTTAGGGTTTTTACAGTGGTATCAGAGCCTTGATCTTGCCATCCTGGAGGGTTAAGTGACTTATGATGCAACCACCAAAAGTTGGGCCACACAAGTATTACACCCGCAGAAGGGCAGCGCAACAAAGAAATCAAATCGCAGACACACAATAGGTCACAATAGGAGACAAAGGAAATGGTAGCCCACCTAGAAATGAAGAAAGGGAAGCAAGAGAAATTATGAGAAACATGGCAACAGGGCAGCAGCAGGTTGTAGATGTTTTGCGGGAACTTACAACAATTTTACAGTAGATGAACCCTCTTAGAAGACAAAATCATGAACCAGATGACAATAGAAGTGTGGTTGGGACTCCCAGGGCACATAGAGCACACACTCATACCACAAATAGGTCTACACGTCCTACCTTTTTGAGAAATGAATCGGAAGAGGCAAATGCTGAAGAAGAGGGAGATGCTCTTTTTGCTGACAATCTTATGTTAGCTCACGATGGATGGGAATTGCTAACACCAAATTTTAGGGAGCAAATGAACTTTGATAGATTCGTGAGTCAGAGGAGAGAGCACTATAGATTAAGGCAAGACAGGAGACCATGAAACCAAAACAGGGACCCGAAACATGCCACCGACAAACTCACATTGCGTACATTTGATGGTAGCGGTAAGGTCACAACACAAGCTTGGGTCCACAAATTAGATACCTTCTTGACTCTTTGGCCTATGGTGGAAGAGGATGCAATTAAGTATGCAACTTTGCACTTGGATGGAGTAGCTCACAATTGGTGGCACCATGGAATGGTCATGTTGCAACATAACCTCATCACCTCTTACCAAGAATTCACTGATATGTTGATTGAGCGCTTCAACAAGAAAGACCCAGAAACATATTTTAGAGACCTAGCTCAACTCAAACAAGTTGGGAGTTTGGAGGCATATATTAGTTACTTTTAGAAGCTTTCAGTTATGGTCCCAAGCTTATCTGATAGAAGGTTGGTCATCTTGTTTACTAAAGGTTTATTAGAACCATTGAGAGGATGGGTCAAAGCCTTTGATCCCCCATCACTTCAAGAAGCAATGAGGAAGGCTAGAAGTATGGAGCTTGCAGCCCCACAAAGCAAGTTCTCATCCAAGGGATCCTCTTCATTCAGGGACAACAAGTCATTCTCTAAGAAGAAGGAAAAATCATATCCAAAGGGGAAATCAACAGCCCCATTAGACCAAGAAACACTCAATGATTTGCGTAAGAAGAAGTGTTTCTATTGCAAAGGGCCCTATGATGCAAACCATGACTGTCCTTTGAGGCCTAAGGGCAAGGCCAACCGAATAATGTGGGCATATTATGAAGATTCTGAGTCTGAAAATTCAGACCAGCAATCTGATCAAGAAGAGTCAAGGGCAGAAAAGTCTGAACATGAGACTGAAAATGAAGCAGAAGTGAAACTACAAGAGGCATGCCTCACTAGCCTACAACGGGAGGGCTCTTTCAGGATGTGTGGGGTCTTAGTTGGTCAAAAGGTCATTACCTTGCTTGATATAGGTGCCACACATAACTTTATTGATGCTAGGTTGGTTGAGAGCCATGGGATTCAGACTAAGAAATTTGAAGCTATAAGAGTGAAGGTTGTGGATGGCTACACTCTTAAGTGTGATAGGATGATTTTAGACCTCCCTATGCGCTTAAACAATTTTGATTTTAAAGCAGATTTCTATGTGGTAAATATGGGAGATACAGATATGGTTCTGGGCATGAAATGGCTTCATGACATAGGAGAGTTTACCCTTAACCTTCAAGATATGGAAATGAGATTCAAGGTGGACGGGAAGACTCGTGTGCTGAAAGCCATTAGAGACAATAGTTTCTGGATGATATCTTACAGGAGGATGGAGAGACTCATGTGCCATGACATGGTTGAGTGGGCAGCTGAGTGTATGTTGATGCTATCGTAGGTCAACAAAAACCAGTTTATCATTCAGATATACAGGAGTTGAGAATTAAACATGCTAAGGTGTTCAGTCACTAGGTAGACCTCCAGATAGGGGGATTGAGCACATCATAGAGTTGGAGGGTGCAAAACCCGTGATAATCACTCCTTATAGGCAACCTAAGCGGCCGAAAGATGAAATTGAAAAGACAATAAAAGAGCTACTTGCTATGGGGCATTTTAGGCCGAGCAAATCTCCTTTCGCTTCATCAGTAGTTTTGGTGAAGAAAAAAGATGGTACCCTACGGATGTGCATTGATTACAGGGTCTTGAATAAGAGGATGACTAAGAACATGTGCCCTATACCTTGTATTGATGAGTTTCACGGTGCTTGTTACTTTTCAAAAATGTATTTGAGATCAGGTTATCGCCAAATCAGGGTTAGAGAATGGGACATTGAGAAGAACATTCAAATGTCATTGTGGACACTTTGAGTTTGTGGTTATGCCATTTGGGCTAACCAATGCCCCTGCTACGTTCCAGTCCACCATGAACAGGGTCTTCCAGTCACAGTTGAGGAGGTTCGTTCTTGTCTTCTTTGATGACATCTTGGTATATGGCAAAATTTGGGGGGAGCATATTGCCCATTTGGATACAATGTTGGGTATTCTTGATAGGGGGTCCTTGTATGCCAAGGAATCCAAATGTGATCTAGGCATGACTGAGTTGTTGTATTTAAGCCATATTATTAGTGCAGAGGGTGTCCGCATGGATCCTAACAAGGTCAGAGCTATAGTTCAGTGGCCTACTCTTGAGAGTCTTACTTAGCTTAGTGGGTTTTTAGGCTTATGTGGCTTCTATCGTCGTTTTATCAGTGGGTATTCACGGCATGCAGTACCACTTACAGACTTGACAAAAAAAGGGGCGTTTGTTTGGACTCTTGAGGCACAAGAGTGTTTGAGAAGTTTAAGCAGTTGATGACTACTTGTCTAGTCTTTGCATTACCGGATTTCACTAGACCCTTCGAGCTTCAGTGTGATGCCTCGGGTGATGGTATTGGCACAGTTCTTATGCAGGACAAACATCCTATTGCTTTCAAGAGTAGGAAGCTCAGGGGACCTGAGAGGAGTTGCAACATATATGACAAGGAAATCTTAGCCATCATGCACGCGTTGGCTAAATTTAGGCAGTAACTTGTTGGCAGCAAATTTTGTGTTAAGACAGATCATAATAGCCTGAGACATTTCCTAGGGCAGCGAGATCTCAATGCTCATCAACAGAAGTGGGTAAGTTTGCAATCATATGACTTTGACATTGCCTATGTCAAAGGTACTCAAAATGTTGTTGCTGATGCTTTGTCTCACTGACCACATTTGAGCTCCATGGTTAAGATTTCAGAGGATTGGAGATGTCTGATTACAATAGAGTATGCCAAAGACTCTTGAGCTTTTGACATTGTTGAGGGTTCTGTACAGGACAACAGATACTCAATAGCAAATGAGCTTATCATTTACAAAGGGAGAATTTTCTTGACCCCGAGATCAGAGATGGAGAGCACAGTGTTGAGGACCTTTCACGATGTGCCCATGGCAGGACATCCCGGGTATTTCAAAACTTACAGGCAAATACGGGAGCATTTCACTTGAAAGTGTCTTAAGTCAGATGTTCTTCGATATGTCAGAGAGTGTCTTGTTTGCCAGTAGAATAAACAGGAACATACGTATTCTGCAGGGTTTCTTCAGCCACTTTCGATTCATGATAGGAAGTGGGAATGTTGGTCTATGGATTTCATTACGGGCTTTCCAAAAGCTCGGGATAGAGACTGCATATATGTGGTTGTTGATCAGCTCACGAAATATGCTCATTTCTTTCCAATTGCGGTTACATATTCAGCTACACAGGTAACAAAGTTGTTTTTCCATGAGGTATTCATGTTGCATGGGTTACCTCATAGCATTGTCAGCGACATAGATAGTCGGTTCTTGAGTCACTTCTGGCAAGAGCTATTCAGACTTTGTGGGACCAAGCTTACTTCGAGCACTAGCTACCACCCGCAGATAGATGGCCAAATTGAGATTGTAAATAAATGGATGGAGGAATACCTCAAGAACTATATAGTGGGGCAGCAGAAAGCTTGGGTGAAGTGGATTCAACCTTGCAAATACTGTTATAACACCACTCACCATTTGTTGATTTAGATGACATCGTTTATGGCATTATATGGATATGATGTGCCTAGCTTTCTTGATTTACAGCTAAGTGACAGTAGAATGCCTAGTGCTGGGGATCTTTTGCAGGAGACCCAGGATATTATGAGGGCTCTTCGTGAGAATATTCTGAAGGCACAAAATTAGCAAAAGTAGCATGCAGATCAGAGGAGAGTTGAGTGATCTTTTGAGGTAGGGGATATGGTGTATCTGATGTTGCAGCCCTATCGTCAGTCCACTCTTAGGAAGAGTGGTGCAAAAAAACTCAAGCCACGCTACTATGGCCCTTTCAGGATTATTGGGCAGATAGGCGAGGTGGCTTATGAGTTGGATTTTTTGGCAGATAGTAGGGTACATAGTTGGAAGACTCTGCTGGACTCGGCGTGGACTCTACGGACTCGGGAGTCTGCAAGCTGGCCGAGTCGACTCGGCGTGGACTCGCGAGCCGAGTCTCTGGCTCGGACTTCCGAATCTTGTGCCTGGACTCTATCTGCAGCTGGAGGCTGCTTTCTCAACTTTAAAACATGATTTTTTTCAAAAAAATTTGCCGATTCTGTGCCGAGTTTTTTGTCGAGTCTGTGCCGAGTCCCGAATCCGAGTCCTATTTTGGGTTGCCGAGTCCGAGTTTTCAAACTATGGTAGGGTACACAATGTATTTCATGTGTCATGCCTCAAGAAGGCATTAGGACATCGGGTTGTTTCGTCCACAACTTTACCACCCCTAAATGATGAGGGGAAATTGATTCTATTACTTGAGGCCATCTTAGATGTTAGAGAGAGATAATTGCAGAGAAGAGTCATCAAGGAATATTTGATTAAATGGAAGGACTTGCTGGTAGAGGATGCTACATGGGAGAGCAAGGATATTTTGCAGCATCTGGAGGTGAGATTGCTTGGGGACAAGCAATTTCAGGGAGGGTGGACTGTAATGTCCCTTCTAACTAAACATCAGTTATCAGCAAGATAAGCCTATCACTTGGACCCTCGTAGGCTAATAGGTTTGGATAGAGGGTCTTTTTTGGCGGAACTTAGCCAGTTGATGGTTTTATTCTTCTCCAAAGATCAGTGAGGTTTAGGCTTGGCCTTTGCAGAGGTTTCTGAACTTAGTTTCTCATACTTACTATTTATAGCAGGGCACCTGAATATGATATGTTGGCAGTGTCTATTCCGGAATTTAGTTGGTTTGATGAAATAAGGTGTTTTGCCTAAGTTATAACTTTTAATTATTATTAAAGGTGACTTTATTAATAATTAATATTTTTAATGTTATATTTGCACTTCATGACTTAAGGGTCCATTCGTCATTAAAAGGGGGCCATTTTAATTAATAGCTTGGGTGCCAATTTCAAGGAGATTATTTATTAATGGTAAAGTGCAAACTTTATAATAATTTAAATGATTTAAAAGGCAAAGTTAGGGATCGACCTCTTTGAAGAAGTATATAATCTGCCAAGAAGAAATTGAATACATCCATTGTGCATTTGATAACTTCTTTTCATGACTTCTTTGGTGTTGGAGGAGAGAAACCAAGGGTTTCTATGTTTCGAGAGCTGTTTGACATTGGAAAACATTCACTCTTCAATGTTTGTGCTTTCTGAGGTTGTGCAACATTAGCTGAAGTTAGCCTGTGAGAGTTGGTTTCATCCAGAGAACAACATTGTGCATATTAGAGAAATTCTTCAAGGGTTTACAAGCAGATTTTTCATTGAGGAGAGCAAACTACACAAGGGCCAATTCATTTATTGTTGGACTTGTACCTTTTAGGACGTACATCTTCTTTCTCAGCCCTACGAGCAGCTTGGGGTTTTGGCATGTTCTTCTTAGGGCTGGGTGCTTTGTCTTTGGAGCCCATTCTTCTTCCTTGCTGGGTGTCTATCTTTGAGAAGGGTTTGGAAAGAGTTGTTAAGGTGGAGAAATAGTTATATGCAGCAGATCAAATTCTTATTCAGATTTAGCTATGGCTGCCAGCTCTCAGATTTTTCATGTATTAGTCTTCTCTGTTTCTGGGTATGCAATTTGAATGTAGACGTCTTTGAGAATTATCAATAAATCAAATCTTTCTTTGCAGCCGTTATTATTTTCTACATTTGTATATTTCTTAGTTCTTTATGCCTGGCATTATATTCAAAAAATACAAAAAAAACATATATATCTCAAAACACAAAAAAATCATAAAACCCAAAACAATCAAAAATACAAATCCAATAGTCAGCATTCAACAATCTAGAGTCTTTAGCTTTGGGAGAACTTAGGGTTTTTACAAGGTCACAGTCTTCCTCTTCTCCAGAGTCTTAATGCCGCAATCCCCCACATGTGGAGGGATTTTCAAGCTGTGCCAAAACCTTCTCATAGGTGCATTACACTCAGTGAACTTTACCTTGCTACAATTTAGCTCAACTATTTTGGAATTGACAATTTCAACTATGCCTACCTCAATCTTGTTTAGTAACGATTGCTTTGTCATTTCTTTGTCCTAGAAGATTTGCTTGTTCCTCTCCTTCCAAATTTCCCAAATCAACATTGGTTGACTTGTTGTCCAAAGGCATTTGAACATTGCATTTTTGTGAAGGATAGGCCAAAAACCAAGCATGTTCAGTAAGTAATTTGGCAGTGCAGATTGCCACCGTAACTTGGCACAAAGCCAATGCCAGCAACTTTGTGTGAATGGGCAATTTAGAAACAGATGGTCCCATACTCAGGGACCTATCAGTAGTGAGCACCCGGCCTTGAGACACAACCCAAGTAAACAGGCTTGCCTTTGGGAGGCAGTCTTTGCTCCAACAAAGATTGGTGGGTAACCTTGACTCCCTTTCTTTGTTGTCAACCAGAATTTTGTAACCATCCTTGGCATTGTAACTCCCTGTTGGAGAAGCATTCCATCAAAGTTTTTCTTGATCCTGTCTGATGCATACAGTTTGACACGCCATCTCCGTTTCAAAAGCTTCAACAGCCCTGCGGTCCAATCCCAGATCTCTTATGCTCTTCCATTGATACTTACAACCCCCATTAACCATTGTAACTGTCATATAATCTCTGATCTTATCACCCCATAACTGTTTCGTAGTGTTCTTTACTTGCTCCAAATCAGCTCTGTTGGCAAGTTTATGAAAGCCTTCCTAGGTTCCCAAAAAAGCACAGATTGCCCATCCTTAATTTCCCAAGTCAAATGATCTAAAATTAGCTCCCTGTTGTTTCTAAGAAAATTCCATATTCTAGAGCCCCTTAGAAGTGTTCTAGTTGTGAAAATGCTATTTGCATCTTCATCCAAGTATTTTGGCTTCAAGATTTTGGCCTATTTGAGTTCTTGCTTAGTATGCATTGACCAAACTAGCTTTGCACCTATTGCTTTGTTTTGCAAAAGTAAGCTTTTAAACCTGCCCTATCAGCCTCTTTCCTTTCGCAGATTTTCTTCCATTTAACTAAAGGGTATTTGTGCTGATCGAAGTTGCCTTGCCAAAATAATTTTTTGTTTTCTGATTGAGTTTACTTGCCCCAGCAGACAAAGGGAGACAAGAGTTTGCCAGCCCAAGATAACCATTTGCTCTTCCAAGGTGCCAACTTATTTTTCACCTTATCTACTAAAGGATCCCACAATTTTGCAGGCTGCAATCCCTTAGCCAGTGGTAGCCCCAAGTACTTACATCTCAATTTACCTTTTTGAATTTCAGGATTCTAAGAATTTGAATTTCCTTACCTGTGCTTGTGTTAAAGAAGAATACTTCTGACTTTTCTTTGCTCACTTCTTGGCCAGAAGCAACAGAATATCTTTCCAAAATATTTTTGAAGCTTCTGGCCTCTCTTTCTTGGGCAGAGCCTAGCAACATAGTGTCGTCGACAAATTGTTGATGTGTTACTACTGGCATCCTGCCAAGCCTCGTAGAAGGATCGCCCAAGCGCTTCAGCCATAATTATAAACAGGAAGGGGGATAATGGGTCCCCTTGTCTAAGCCCCCGAGAAGAAATTGAAAAAACCTTTTGGAGAACTATTCAGCAATACCGAGAACTTGGGACAAGCTATCCAATTCAACCAGCCTCTGCTGAAGCCAAACACTTCCATGACTTTGAGTAGAAATCTCCAATTCACCTTATCATAAGCTTTCTTGATGTCTAGCTTAATCAACATTGATTGATTTTTTGTCTTTTGAATGGAATAAATAGCTTCTTGGGCGATTACAATACCATCCAATATTGATCTACCAAGAACACAACCTGTTTGCTCTTCCAAAATTATGTCCGATAAAATCTTCTTTACCCGATTTGCCACCGACTTTGCTAGGATTTTGTAAATTGTGTTGCAAAGTGAGATTGGTCAAATTCTTCTAAAATTTCAGGTTTCTCCTTCTTCGGTATCAAAGCTATGAAGGTGTTATTGACTTCCTTGAGAACCTTTCCTATGCTTCTAGAATCCTCAATGGCCTCAACCACATCCTTACCTATAATATTCCAACATTTCTGATAGAAGGTCATTGGCAACCCATTTGGACTAGGGGCCTTGTCTGGATGTAACTAGAAGAGAGCCTCTATAATTTCTTTCTCTGTAAATTTGTTGTTCAACATTTCATTTTGAGCCTCAAACACCATATTGTTGTTCACATAGATTGGATCCACCCCATTCATTTAGAAGGTTTTGGAAGTAGTCTACAGTGGCGGTCTTGATGTCTTCTATCTTGTCTAGAATTTTGCCATCATGAGTCTTGATGCTAGTGATTTTATTGGTTTCCCTTCTCATTTTGGTAGAATTGTGGAAAAATTTTGTATTCTTATCTCCATCTTTCAACCAAACTTCTCTAGATTTTTGTCTCCAAAAGATCTCTTCCATGGCCAAAATATCACTCATTTTGTTCATCATTTCTTTTTCTTTAGTGTAATTGTTGATATCCATCCCGTTCCTTATCACCTTTTCATTCGAATCCCTCAAGGCTTCCTTCATCTTCCTCTTCTTACCTTACCTTACATGCAATCCAATGTTTGTTTGAAGCTACTTCTTCAACTATCACGCTTTGAGGTCTCCACATGGTTAGGAGTCCACCTGAAGGGCCCGCAGCATTAACCTCCAAAATTTTCCACAGCTTCATTCTTTTACCAAAGCGCTCCTCCTGCTCACTTAGTTTAATTTTCTTAGGAGAGCTCACACACTTTTCTTGTCAATGTGGGATAAAAGATATATTTTATTTTTAGTGACTTCATGATATAATATATTTATTTTAGTCACTTATTAAATTAATTAAATATAAGGTCACTTTTTATATTATAATTGTTTGATAACCTTATAAGTAACTAATTTAGTATCCCACTTAATTTAATTAAAATTATCAATTAGTCATCCTTATGAAATAATCATGAATTTGGACAACTTAATTAATTAAATTAATCTACCTCCAGAATTGGGGACATGACATTAAATCTCTCTCCAATGCGGACTGTTAGGACTTTTTTCTACACACAACCTAACATAGGTACTGATCCCATCCTCATAGAGTCTTTCTTCAGCACATATGAATTTACCCAAGTGATTGCCGATGTCTTCTAGAATGCTAGGTTCCCAAAACTCCAAGAGCAGGTTAGGAAGCTTGAACCAGTCCTGTATTTTTTCCATCATGTGATGAAGAGGGTCAAATCCTACCTCCCATTTGCGAATATAAAATTTATCATCCATTAATCCATACTTTACATACTCTCCAATCACTCTCCAAGTAGCTGAGTAATCTCCAAAAAAATTGCATGCCGAGTAATTTCTGCTTTTACTCGCAGGCAGTATGCAGATGGATTTTCTCCTGTCAAATTATCGAGTAATCTCTAGTAGCTTGCGAAAAAACCCACAAACTTGGCATGTTTGTGTGTGTATAAATATGTATGTGTGTGTATATGCGTGCAAACTTGGCATCCTGTGTATGTTTATAGATATGTATGTGTGCACAGTGCAGTCCTGAGTATACACATACATAAATATTCACACATTTTCCGAGTATTTGACGAGTATTTGCCTAGTTTTTCCTAAGTCAAAATTTTTGGGCTTGCCGAGTACTCTCCGATTCCGAGTATGTAAACTATGCATTAATCATATCCCCTTTTCAATTTCTTCTCTGACTTCTTGCATTAGGCAAATCACTGTGAAATACCCATTGGCTAGGGCCTTGAATTGCATTTCTTCCCCCTAGTGCCTTTGCCACCATCTAATTAGGCTGTCCCACTTAAGATCCTTGCCATACCACTTAACCAAAAAGCCCAAACGTTCCAAGCAGGCAATTGCCAGCTGCAATTTGTTTGTTCCAACCACCATTGTCTTTTTATTACCTCTTCTTGATTTCATCTTGCTCTCATCCGCCCAATCCTTATTGCGACGATTTCCATTGGGATTGAAAGGCAAACTTCTTGCGACCTTTGTGCTATCCCTTTGCTGACGATTACCCATATGCTTGGGATTGTTCTAAGCGTGAGTGTGTTCCCATCTAGGGTTTTTACCTCCACCCCAATTTCTTGTACCCATCTTGTTTGTTTGTGAACCCACCGGGTCTGCGCTGGAAAGGCCGAGGCACATCATACCTAGACTTCCCATTCCGTCCATAACCAGCATGAATCCATTCTCTTTTTCCTGGATCAGAGTGTTTACTATGATTTCTCCATTGTTCGTTGGCCGCCTGATCCTTGATCTGTTCCATCGGGATTTCTTCTTCCACCTCCAGCGTCCAAATCTGGTGATCTGCTTTCGAATCAACCTCCACAGGAGTGCCCCTCTGAGCCAGTCTGTCAAAGTTTCGAGCAGCATCCTCGCGCCTTTGCTCCCGACCATATTCGCCTTCGCATCTTCGCTCTGCTTTTTTGCTCCTTCGCGTTGTGCCATTATGCTATTAAAACCATGTTGTTAGTCTCATTATTGTGTTTTCATTTTCTTTACACTGCCCAATCTTCGTTGGTTTTTATAGGAAAGCCAGGCATCAAAAGTTGGCTATAAATTTGGAAGCCTTTCTATTGCCATCAAAAGTTGGCAAAAATGCCTTATCAAATTATTCAATTATCGTAAGGTTTATGCATAATCAGATAATGCTTTGCAGGGCACAGAAAATTCACTTGAATTGAAATGTATCATACACATAAAAAAAATGTATCTATGCAAGACCATTTTCATAGCCGCTTAGTGAAATATGGTTGAGATCTGTGCTAATCTTTTTTATAATTAATAAACATAAAATCCCTATCAAAGATCAATGTTGAGAGTGTTGGCACATTGATTATAAACAAGAAACTAAGCCTCAAGAATATTCTTATTTCTAGCTTATTTTCGATTCAAAAACAATCTCCTTAGTTCACACTCGTCACTTCTCAAGGATCGATATATAGATTTTTCATTGGGATTCTGATGCAGCCCCTTAAGCCATTTGAATCCATGTTGAGATTGATGCCCACGCTAGAGATGCTCCAGACATTAAATTTTGCTTTAATAATTGATTACACTGTGGTTATGAATTGTTAAGAATCCATTTCACTAACTTTGTTTAGTCCTTATTGTACTCAGAGCCTTGAAGCGGTAAAGAGAATTCAACCAAAACGTGCTCTGTTTGTGGGAATGACTCATGAGTTCGAACACTATAGAGACAATGAAGAGTTGGCAGAGTGGTCTAAGAGGTAATATTTGATGGACACAAATTCAAAAGCGGGGAAGATTTTCAGGGTTAGTTTTGTTTATGTTAATTGTTTAAAATTTGTTATTCTGCTGACAGTATGAGTTTTACTTGCCATCAATTGCAGAGAAGGAATAGATGTTCAATTGGCTTGTGACGGGCTGAGGATCCCCATTAATCTCTAACATGTAATGTTTGGCATCGAAGCTTCAGTATTCTTTTACTTTACACAAGTGTATCAATAAATCACCATTTATCTGCTCTGAAGTTGATAATTTGAGCAGTTCCCACATGGGATTCAATATTTCAATCATCATCTATGTAGTATTTGACTCACATGAAACCATTTTGTTATAAGTAGTTTTCTAAAGCAATCCAAGAGTCGGAAAGACATATTGATAGATTTTTTCAACCAAGATTGAAAGAAGCTTTGTACACTTCATATCCAGTGACTCTTTTTAAGATGTAAACGATGGGATTATTAATTACAAATAAGGGCAAGGCTATATACACAACAAACTTGTTTAAATATCGAAATAACATCAAAGTATTTTTATTCTCAACTTAACTTGAGAGTTAGTTGGGAAAAGCATATATAAATATCTTTCATGCTTACGCATAAATATTTTAAAAAGTAGTAGAGAAAGAAGCTTTAAAAGTAAATCCAAATTGATGGAATGATTATTGGTTGAATGTTATACTTAATCATGCAATTAAATTGAATAGTATTAGTAATATTTATTTTTGATAAATTTTATTTGACAAAATATAAATAATCTATTGATAAATTTAATTTGTTAAAGTAAAGTAGTAGAGAAAGAAGCTTTAAAAGTAAATCCAAATTGATGGAATGATTATTGGTTGAATGTTATACTTAATCATGCAATTAAATTGAATAGTATTAGTAATATTTATTTTTGATAAATTTTATTTGACAAAATATAAATAATCTATTGATAAATTTAATTTGTTAAAAGTAAAAAAAAGGTAATATGTAAATATATTTAGTATAGTAGTATTTTAAATGTGAAAATGGTATTTAAGAGATTTTTGGTTTAGTGATGAAGTTGAATGGCTCACAAAGAGTATATTAGGGATCATGTCTTGTGGAGTGTAAAGGCCCTACTACAAAAAAAGGTGAGGTCAAAATCAATATCCTAGGTGAATTTGTTGACGATGAGGTTTGCCAAATTTGATATGTAGCTATAGGAAGTCAATTATTTTATGCACCCATTTGTTAAAAATGAAAGTTGAAAATAGAATTAGCCTTTTAAACTCTTGGGCTATAGAATATGAAGTGGAAGAGGATGCCCTTGTATTCATGTACTCACAATTTTAATGTCATCAATCAAGTGTCACCTTCAAAATGGTCAAATCATCTTATCAAAATAAGAGCTCCTCATTGGTTGTAACATTGTAACTTAGAATCAATTTGATCAAGGTCGTTTGATTGATCATGCTCGATACTACATTAGATTAGCAAGCCATAAGTTATTGATTTATTAATGTAAAAAAATTAGATTGATTATACTTCAAGCACATAGCATCTAAAATAGAAAAGCTAGATTACTAATTATCATTAAGCTTCCTTAAAGTTTAACATTATATAGAGTTTTTAATCTTAATTTTTCTAAAGGTAAAAACCGAATCATTCTCTATGGTTGGCTCTCAAGTAGTTGAGTTTCTTAGAGTGCACATATTCAAACACCTAAAAGAACATTTGCAAGCAAAAGAATTTTGTTGCATTATACATTAGCATCTATCAAAGTGTTTTTTAATATCTAAGTTGTTCGACCATTACCCTAGTGATGGATTACTCACAAACACACACACACACACACACACACACACACACACACACATATATATATCTTTATTGCATTGTATTTTGTCTCCTTGTTGCGGTGATGAAAAATCTCTTCTACTTCTTGCACATGTCTCCATTTTGTCTTCTCATTCTTTGTAACTAGACAATTCTGCCTATGAATTAAATGTATAAATTTGTCCTTAGATTTTAAATCTACATTTGGAAAGACAAAAACTAATTGTAATTAAATGTTTTTGTGTCTCCTTTTTGCTCTACTTGTACGTATACTTCTAGCAGCCTTTTGTTTTTGAGTTGTATGTGTTGAAAAGTTAGCAATCAATTTATTGTTGTAGCAACAACTATGCAAACTATGGGTAGTCTTTTGTATCAAGATTTATGTTTGCTTTGTTGTAGCAGTGGTTTTGAAGAAGCAAACATAGAACAGGGGATTATTTTCATTAGAACGTAAAAGAGTAGTAGCTCTGTTTTATGACTTGTGAAAAGAAAGAAGTTTGTAGTTTTTTGAAATGGTTGCAACATAAATAATTTTTTGTTTATCCTCTGTTTCATCTTTGAGTTCTTTTTGCTCTTTATTTTGGATCTTCTTGTATTAATCTGCCTCTTTCTTTCACTTAGTATCAGAGCCAAAGGTTGCTGAAAGAAAGTTCTAGAAGAGCTGAAGGCTATTGCTTCATCAACAAAAAGCTCCAACAAAGGTTTTTCAAGGCAAAGGTATACACAGTCAACAATGGCAAGCACAAGCACAAGCTTGACAAATCCACAAATTCCTCAATTAAATGACAAAAAGTATGAGTATTGGTCTATCACAATGAGAGCTTTGTTTTGTTCTCAAGACATATGGGATCTTGTAGAGAATGGCTTTCCAAAACCATCAGATGTAGCAACATACAATGCTCTATCTCAAGCAAAGAAAAATCTTTCAAGTGATAATAAGAAGAAACGCTCAAAAACCCTCTTCGACATATTTCAAGTAGTACATGAGAGCATTTTCTCAAGGATTGCAGCAGTAACAAGGTCCAAACAACATATCAAGGAATGACAAAGGTTAAAACAAAAAAAGCTACAAAGGTTAAGAAGGGATTTTGAAACAATCTTTATGAAGGATTTAGATTCAATAGACACTTTCTTCACACAAGTGATTGGTTTAGTTAATCAAATTAGATCACATGGTGAGACACTTAAAGATAGGAGAGAGATTTTAAGGAGTTTACCGACAAGGTTTGAATTCATTGTTGTGGCCATAGAGGAGACAAAGAATCTCTCACAATTTTGAATTGATGAACTCCATGCATCTCTCATTTCTCATGATCATAGACTAAGTAGATTAGCAAATTCATCATTGGAGCATGCATTCAAGACACAGGATTCAATCAACCATGGAAGAAGTAGAGGAAGAACAAATTTCAAAGGTAGAGGAAGAAATTCTTATAGAGGTGGAAGAAGCAGCTCATCAAATTCAAGTGGAAGAGGTAGCAACCAATACCGAACTCAAAATCAGCCTCAAAGCCAAAAGTATGACAAATCTCAAGTCCAATGTCACTATTGCAAAAAGTTTGGGCATTATTCAAATGAATGTAGAAAGAAGCAATATGATTTTAGCAAACAAAACGCAAATTTCACAAAAGAAAATCAAAACAAAGCACCATGTTTTTGGCATGCAATGTTGCACAAGCAAATGAAAAGGATGTATGGTTCTTAGACTCAAGTTGTAGCAATCACATGACCATGAACCTAGAAATGTTTTCAAGTTTAGATGAAAATATAAAATTAGATGTCACATTGGATAATGACAACAAAGTGTTAGTTAAGGGTAAGGGAAACAACAACATTCTAACTAAACAGGGGGAGAAGAAGTGTATTTCAGATGTGTATTTTGTGCCTGGTCTAAAACCCAATCTAATGCATTGGACAACTTGTTCAAAAGGGGTATAAAGTATTTTTCAAAAATAGAGAATGCATAATTTTGGATAAATTTCCAAGAAATTGCCAAAGTCAAAATGACAAGTAATAGAATGTTTCCCCTAAAGATTAAGCCAGATTTGAATGTGGAATATGCTCAAGCACAAACTGCAATGAGCTCACAAGTGGATAAAGAAGAAGTTGCAGCTATCACACAAAGAATATTTCAAGCAGAAATAAAAGATGAAAATTGGTTATGGCACTTAAGATTTGGGCATCTCAACTTTGGAGGTTTAAACCAACTAAATAGAAAGAGTATGGTAAAGGGTTTGCCATTAATACTGGAAAGAGTTTGTGAAGGATGCATCTTGGGAAAACAACATAGAGAAACATTTCTAGTTGGTAAGTCAATTAGAGCGAAAGCACTTTTGGAGATTGTGCATTTAGATTTGTGTGGACCTATGCAAACACCCTTAATTGGCGTAAGTTTCTAATTGACTTTTATTGATGATAATTCAAGGAAAACATGGGTCTACTTTCTAAAGCAAAATTGTTTGATTTCTTTCGTCAATTCAATGCTCTTGTTGAAAAACAAAGTGGGTACTACATCAAATCATTGAGAACATATAGAGGTGGTGAATACATTTCAAAAGAATTTCTAAATTTTTGTAAAGACCATGGAATTCACAAAAAATTCACAACTAGATACACACCTCAACAAAATGGGGTAGTTGAAAGGAAAAATAGAACTATCATGGAAATGGCTAGAAGCATGTTGAAAGCCAAACATTTGCCAAATGAATACTGGTTGAAGCTATATCATGTGCAACCTATATAATGAATAGATGTTCAACAAAAAGTGTTAAGAATATGATTTCGGAAGAAGCTTGGAGTGGAAGAAAACATAGTGTTGTTCATATGATTTTTTTTGGATGTGTGGCATATGCACATGTGTCACATGAATTAAGAAGAAAATTAGACAACAAAAAATAAAAATGCATATTTGTTGGATATAGTGATGAATCAAAGGCCTACAAATTGTATAATCCAATGACAAAAAATGTTATAATCAGTAGGGATGTGCAATTCATAGAAGAAGAAGCATGAGATGGAAGTGTAGAAAAAACAGTCAACGTATCAGCAAGTATACCACAGGAGGAAAATGAAGTTTTTATACCAGCAAATACTCTTTCAAATGTGACTCCTTCCACACCCATTCAAGCTCAACAAAGTGGTCCAAAAGTGGCACCATCATCAAGTATAAGGGCAGCCTCATGTATACAAGCAAACACTCAAACAAGTGGACAACAAACACCATCTACAATAGGGATTTTTAGTGCAGGACTAGCAAGTCCACATTCCACGGGTTCTACATCAAGTTACATGTCAAATCCTATATTGGCAAGCTTGAGGAGACAAAAAAACAAAAGTATAAGGGACATTTATGAGCAAAATGAAGGTGAGAATAATGTTAGTCAGATTTCTCTTTTTGCATTTTATTCACAAGTAGAAGATCCAATTCATTTTGAAGATGCAATTGAACATGAAAAATGGGTAAATGCAATGGATGAAGAAATTGATGCAATTGAAAAGAATCAAACATGGGAGTTAGTTAACCTTCCAAAAGACAAGAATGTCATAGGAGTGAAGTGGGTTTATAAAACCAAATTAAATGCAAATGGTGATGTGCAAAAACATAAAGCAAGGCTAGTGGCTAAGGGATATTCACAACAACTTGGGGTTGATTACAATGAGACATTTGCTCTAGTAGCACGTTTAGATACTATGAGAATAATACTTGCAATAGCAGCTCAAAACGAGTGGCTTGTTTATCAAATGGATGTAAAATGAACATTCTTAAATGGTCATCTTGAAAAAGTTTATGTGGAGCAGCCACTTGGGTATGATATTTTGGGTCAAGAAGAAAAAGTCTTCAAGTTCAAGAAAACACTTTATGGACTCAAGCAAGCCCCACGGTCTTGGTACATCATAATTGATTTACATCTCCTACAAAATGGCTTCAATAGGTGCAACAACGAGCCTACATTGTATACCAAGATGAATGAAAAAGGTGAAATTGTATGTTTATATGTTGATGATTTAATATTCATAGGTGACTTATCAATTGATTTGTTCAAAGGAGCTATGAAAAAGGAATTTGAAATTACTGATTTGGGACTCATGAAATACTTTTTAGGCATTGAGGTGAATCAAAATGAAAATGGTATATTCATCTCTTAAACAAAATATGCAAATGATATTTTGAAAAGGTTTAATATGTTGAATTGCAAATTAGCACCAACACCACTTGTCACAAGTTTGAAGCTAAGCAAGGATGACAAAGGATCCAATGTAAATCCAACTTTGTAAAAGAGATTTGTTGGTAGTCTCATGTACCTAACAGCCACAAGGTCAGACATAATGTATGGTGTAAGTTTGATTTCAAGGTTCATGAAGTCTCCAAAAGACTCACATTGGAAAGATGGGAAAATAATCTTAAGATATGTGAGTGGAACAAGGAATTATGGGATCCAATATTCAAGATCAAATGAGTTCAAACTCATAGGATACACAGATAGTGATTGTGTTGGAAGCATTGATGATAGAAAGAGAACATTCAGTTTTGTTTTACACTTTGGCACAGGTGTAGTATCATGGGCTTCAAAGGAACAATCCATTGTCATTTTCATTTGCTGAAGCAGAGTGTGTAGCAACAATAGGGGCATCATGCCAAGTAGTTTGGATGAGGAGAGTGTTGAAAGAGTTGAAACATGAACAAGAAGATGCAACAAAGATATATTGTGACAACAACTTAGACATAGCATTGTCCAAAAATCTAGTCTTTCACAAGAGAAGCAAACATATTGACACTAGATATCATTTTATTAGAGAGTTGATTAACAATGGAGAGATCTTTTTAGAATTTTGTAGGTCTGAAAATCAATGTGAAGATATCTTCACCAAGGCATTAGGAAAAGAAAGTTTTGTCTATCAAAGAGATCGATTGGGCATCATAGATGGCAACAGTTGTGATTAAGAGGGAGTGTTGGAATTAATCCCAACTACCTACCTACCTTCTTTATTGCATTGTATTCCATCTCCTTGCTGCAGTGATGAAAAATCTCTTCTACTTCTTGCACACGCCACCATTCTGTCTTCTCATTCTTTGTATCTAGACAATTTTGCCTATGAAATAAATGTATAAATTTGTCCTCAAATTTTAAATCTACACTGGAAAAGATAGAAACTAATTGTAAGTAATTATTTTTGTGTGCATCTCCTTTTTGCTCTACTTATATGTATACTTCTAGTAGCATTTTGTTTTTGAGTTGTATGTGTTGAAAAGTTAGCAATCAATATATTGTTGTAGCAACATCTATGCAAACTGTGGGTAGTCTTTTGTATCAAGATTTATGATTGCTCTGTTGTAGCATTGGTTTTGAAGAAGCAACCATAGAACATGGGACTATTTTCATTTGAATGTAAGTAGCAGCTCTGTTTTATGATCTATGAAAAGAAAGAAGTTCGTAGTTTTCTAAAATGGTTGCAATATAAATCATTTTTGTTTATCCTCTATTTAATATTTGAGTTCTTTTTGCTCTCTATTTTGGATCTTCTTGTATTACTCTGCCTCTTTCTTTCGATATATATATAATTAAAGAATTAAATAGTCATCAATAGGGAAGACCATGCAAGGTATTATATGCATAGAAAACTACAAACTATTTTTTTAAAACAAAAACAAACTATGTAGTGTTCAACTACTAACTCTGCTTAGATACATTTTTCATAAGATAAGAACAAGACAAATTTTAATCTTGTACAAAGACCTATTAACATAATAGAACATAACCAATATTTTAATCTTTTACAAAGACCTATTAACATAATAGAACATAACCATTTTTTATAGAATATTATATATTTCCTCTTTGATCAACTTGTAGTGTTCAGCTACTAACTCTATTTAGATACATTTTTCATAACATGAGATATAATCTTTTACAAAGACCTGTTAACACAATAGAGCATAACCATTTTTTACAAAATATTATGTATTTCCTCTTCGATCAATTTTCCTTCATCCCTTCAGTTGCTCCTATTCTTGGTGGAATTGTATTTGATTTTCCCTTGTGGTGGAAATTTACTCTTTACCCTATGCCACAAGTGGGTATTTTGTTTTATTCATTTTGAAATTCTAAATAATATTTCTTGAAAGGTGTATTATCAACTTCATTGAGAAGCCAAACCTTTCTATCTTTAACTTGTGTCCTATTGAAATCCATAGCTCCTTTTAGTAGCTTCACGAGTTTTTCCTATGAGTTCTCCATATTGGTTGTCACTTGCACAAAAATGTTGTGAAACATGAGTCTTAGTAAGTAACCTCCTAGTGCCCTGAAAAATATCTTCATTTCTAGCCTTCCAAATTGCTCATAAGATGTTAGAAGATAAAGTAAGAAGAAAAAAATTTATATGTCATACTTATACCTTCTACAAAACCAAATAATCTATTGCCAATTTACCTTACTTTTGTCCCCCTATCCCATAAGAATAGCCAAAAACATGTTCCAGATCCCTTTTGCAAACAAACATTTAAAGAAGATGAGTCGAATGCTTTCAAGTTGTTTACATATAGAAGATATTCTCAAAACTGAAGAAGACAACTTAAAAGGAAGTTTATGCAACATAAGTAAACATTTAAAGCAAGCAAGCTTAGGTTCTAGTATATTATACCACAATAGTTTGAAGGTTTTTGACCACTGTGTATCTGAAAAATCTAAATTCCAACATTTGTTAAGATAGAATGAAAGTTCCTGTGAAAAAATTAAGGTTTTATAAATTATTTTAGGTTTTAAATTTAGGATCTTAGTACCATCTACCCAAGTGATACTTTCAATCAATTCATTATCCTTTATATTGCAACCAAAGAACTGAATGTTTCTATAGGCCTCCCTAAGAATAGAGAAAGTTCTCCAATGTGATGGAGGAAGCTTGAATTCAATACTCAAATCTACCCATGATTGTATTTAGTTATTACACATTATATCTTTAAAGCATCTAGTTCCTTTTAAATGCCATGTTTTGGCTGAGCATCCTTGCAACAAAGCAAGTGGTTTATCTTTTTTAGAGAGGTTCCACCAAATTGATCTATTAGGGTACACATTACCCTTATTTTGATTCACAAACTTATAGTTCTTAATTTGACTTCTAATGATCTCCCAGGTTTTCCATAAACTCTTGAAAACATTTGATCCAATTGGCATTATTGAAAATCTCCCAAATATAATGTCATTTATGGGAAGTTGTTTCCAATTCTTTGCTTGTTTTGGGACAACAAAGTGGACATTATTCAATACAAGAACCGTCCAAGGCTCATTTCCATTTAAGGCTTTAAGGATCCACTTGTCAGCCAAGGAGATGTCATGTTTTTGAGGTCTTTCAGTCCTAATCCTCCTTCCAATTTTCTTAAGAAACACCATTCCCATTTAGCTGCATGCTTTTTCTTATTGCCCTTCCTATTTGACCAGAGAAATTGCTTTATCTTTTTTTTTTCATTTATTTGGTAGCTACTAAATAACCAAATTGAGTATTAATACAAGCTATAAGAAGATAAGATTTTTTGACACACCTACAACCTTCCAGCCAAGGAAAGGAATTTTTTGTTCCAATTGTAAAGTTTTTTTTATCAATTTTACTTTTAACCCTATCCCACATATCTTTCAAACACGTGTTAACTCCAAATGGAATTCCTAGGTACCTAACTTGTTTGTTAGGTCCTCCCCATTGAAACTCAAACTTATTGAATTGATTTTGGAGGGTACTTGTTCCAACTAAGCATTATAGATTTTTCCTTATATATTCTAGCTCCTAAGGCTTCATAAAATAAATTGTTTGTGCATAAGATATTCTACATTTCTTTCTTCAAGGTTTACGAAAATTGCACTATCATCTACAAATTGAATGTTTTAAGATCATCTCCATTGAGGATGTTTAGTCCTTTAAATTTAGGTGATAATCTAGTATCCCTTAGAATGTAGAAGATGGCATATGAGGTTATTACAAGCAAGGTAGGTGCAAGAGGGAAGCCTTACCTAATTTACCTTTGTAGGGGAATTGGTCTGACAAAGATCCATTAATATCAACTTGAGCTAAAACATCATTTAGTAGAGTCTTCACCATTTGACAAAATCCACTTGGGAAGCCAAAAGCTTCAAGTGACATCATCAGAAATGACTACTCTACCCTATCATAAGCTTTCTCAAAATCTAGTAAGAGAATGCCCATATTTTGGCTAGAGTTTCTAGCCCACTCCATGGCTTCCCAACTAGTTATGAGATTCTCCAATATGTATCTTCCCTTAATGAATCTTGTAAATGTGGGGCTAATAAAACTTGGGGAGAATATTCACAAGTCTGAGAGCCAAGATTTTAGCCAAAATCTTGTACAAGACATTACGTAGGATAATAGATCTCCAGTTCTTAATTAATGCCTTATCCCCATCCTTCGGGTGCAATTTAATGATTTTTTATTGATGTTACAACCTAAAGAACCTCTATCAATGGATTTTGAATAAACTTGCAACAAATCATATCCTATCTCATCTATCTTCTTCTTATAGAATCAATTGGGAGCCCATTTGTTCCAAGGGTCTTGTCATTATTCAACTTTTGAATAGCGTTTACAATTTCCTTTTGAATTTTTTTGATTAAGCGTTTCTATCATATGTTCAATGATCTTCTTGGGAGTTAAGTTCCTACATTGATTTCTAGTAGTATGGTTTTGAGTTTTATTTCCTTTAGATAAAAATAGTGTCTTATAGAAGTTGTGGAACAACTTTTTTAATTCCTCGGGCTCACTTATTAGTCTATTTTCCTCCCAAATATAGTCCATTTGCTCTCTGAAAATCTTATCTTTAATATACCTAAATAAAAATTTGGTGCCCTTATCCCCATTGTTCAGCCAATTCATTTTAGCTCTTATTTTCAAACCTTGAATCTTCCTAGCTTGCAGCATCCTCAATTTTTTTTTACTATGATTAACTCTTCGTTCAATCCTATATTTTTGGGATCCATTTGAATTTCCTTCTTTAGTTTGACTAGATCATCCTGTAGGCTATTTTCTAGTCTCTTATTGTCTAATGCTCTATTTTTCCAATAGTTTGAAAAATAGTTGCCCAACTTTTAACATTGTTATCCCATCTTTTAATGGCAATTTATCCTTTAACATCCATTTTTTAATTTCTCATTACAATCTTCATCTTTTATCAAATTGGCATTTAGTATAAAATTACTTTGCTTCTCACTATCATATATTCTCTCCTTACATAATTTAATTTTGGAAGAGATGTGATGATGATCAGATAAGGAAGAAGGTGTAGCCTTGACTCTACATCCCTCACATATTTGATCAAAGCTAAAAAAGTCCTTTTTGGCATAGAACCTATCCAATCTACAATAAATTTTTCTATTTCTCTTTTGGTAGTTACACCAGGTAAACCAAATATGTTGATTTCCTTTCCTATAGCCTTCAAGAGGATCAAAAAGGTTAAGATTGTTCTTCATTTTGTATGAGAATTATCTCTCACTACCTTTCCAATCCATTTCACTTCCTCTAAGCTTGTCTTCCCTCTTCTCAATCATATTAAAAGAACCTCCCACTATCTAGGGGATGTTTGGAAGTCCAAACACCCATTTCCAAAGTTCAATTCTCTCTCAATGATCATTTGGACAATAGATTGAGCACAACCCAATTTTCCTATTGTCTTTTTCAATCATAATCCATACTGCCCTATTGCATGTAGAGGTAACATGCTCAGTTACATATGATGCCCATTTGTTTCAAATCAAATGGAAACTTGTCCTCTACCTTAGTCATAAGTAGTATGGGATTTTTTCGCATCTTTCCAGATGAACCTAAGATTGGTTTCTAAAGTGAATTTGATAGATTTTACTTCTTGCAAAAAAATCACATCTTTGTTATGGATTTGATTTAAATATCTTCTAACCACATATTTCCTGTCAGGGGATTCCAACCCCCTCACATTCCAACTTGTACAGTTAATTTCCATTTTCCTTATAGTTGAGGGTCACTTTTAGAATTCCTAAATCTCTCGAAGCATTTAGGGATTATGCCTTCTTAATCTAATTTATTTAAGGTTGGTTTAGTCTCATTTCTACTTTTTTGATTTCTCTTCTTTTTATTCCAACCCATCCCTTTGCTGAAGGATCAGACCCTTCCTCCTTTTGAAATTCGCTCTCACAGTTAATTGAGATTTCATCATGGTTGGAGACTAAAAGCATATCTCCAAATTCTATATTAGGTAAGTTACATATTTCCACTACTGATCTTTCATTATATAAATCCTCTGAATAAACTTCTTCAAAGCAGATTCCATCTTGTCTACTTCCCCCTCCTATCCAACAAGAAGATTACAGCTAGATAAAGGTAGCAAATTAGGACTAATTCCTTTATTAACCTTTGACAACTCTTCTTGGTTCAAATAAGGATTTTATTTTAGTTTCTATTATTTCTATTACATTTCTATTATTTCTATTACATTTTTATCAGACTTGTTATCAATTATAATTTCCTTATTAGATATCTCCTTTCTATCATAAGTTTTACTCCTTCCTCGCGATGCCATGTCCATTCCAATATTCCATCCTTTGGAGTTAGGTATATGTAAGGATGGCAAAGAAGGGTTAAAACTAGGACTATTGTTACCTATCTTATTACCTTTATCTAAGCCCTAGCAACTTATCATAACACTTTTTTGATTTTTCATGTCCATTGATATCTTTTATGGGATGCAAACTTGCTCATTTTTATTCTTGGGCATAACATTCACACTAGTGCTAGGATAAGAAGCCTATTTTCCTCCTTCTTTTGGGCTTCAACCATTGTCAAGAATAAATCCATTACATTCATTCTCTCTTTCAGACCTCTTAATAATGCTTTTGTTTAGACAAATCTCATTATCATTCCTATGATTAATATTTCCCAATGTTAACTCATGGGAAATGTAGTCTTGTCCAAACTTATTGTTGGGAAATTTAATCAAAGTACTATTAAGCCTAAATGAGCTTTTCACCTTACCATCTATTTTTTTTTTAGTATTTTGATTTTTTCACCTCGTTAGTATTAATAGATTTAACAATCTCCTTCCCTACTAAGTTGCTTTCAATAGGTGTTTCATATTTTATTTTGACCAAAGAATTACCATGGTCAACATTATGTTCTTTTTTGGTATCAAAGGTACCAATAATGCTCAAAAGTTCTTTAGCCTCTAAGGAATATTTTACGTCCTCTTATTTATTTATCTTTTCCCTATTTTCCTTTTTCTCCTTGGATATCCTTTGTTTAATTTCATCTAATAAAATATCCTATACATTATTTTTAACTCCCATGGTAGGTTTAGGGGGAGGGGGGGCTATATAAATTAGAAGAGACATACTCCCTCTGCATGGTTTCAGAGTCTAGGTAGATTTTTGTGCTCACTCATTTAGTGCTTTATGCCACTTTGTGCATAGCAGAATTCATGTCCCCATAAATAATGGGTTCATGCATATTTTTCATTTGGGAATTGATTTGGTTTTTCCACCTCCTTCTAGAGGTAATATCAAGCTTTCACAACTAGTTTCCTTAGTGTCTTTTTTGAGCTTTCTTCATTGGGGTTTTCTACCTTTAAACTTTCTTTAACCTTATCCACAACATTCATATATGGATTGTTCCCATTTTATTTGCTTTGTATTTCATTACTAGGGTTTCTCTTATTGACTTTAGGGTTCTTTTATTTATTTTTTATTATGGGCAATTCTTTTTGTGATGCCATTCCTTTTTACAAAGGAAACACGTATTTAAACCATCAAAAATTTCAATTCCACAGTTCAATATTTTTCCACCTAATTCAATATCTATTTCTTTGAGATATTAACTTCAGGTACCAGTGAAACTAAAGCCCTTGCATCCATATGCATAAGAGTGGAATTGGTTCTCTCTACTCTCATGACTTTACCCATGTGAGAGAGCAAATGTGACAAAAAATTCCCCAATTGAGGGGGCACATTTTTAATTGTGACCCATCTTAGATACGAGAGGGCTAAAACCTCTTCATTAATTAATTCCAAATACCAAGCTATAGACCAGAAAATAGCATTACCTATGGTCCAGAATTTTCTATCCAAAATCTTAGTTTGTATTGCATGATATTTGAAAAAGATAAAAAACAATTGTTTTTGTATCATGTGACAAAATGAAAGCTAAAATCCTAATTTTCTTTGCCAAGTATTTTTAAACCACCCATGAAGATATTTCCTTGTTGTTATTTTATCCCTATCTACCGTATCCAGAAAGATCATAATTCCTTTTAACCTAGTTTCTTCATTATTAATGACACACACCATTTCGGCATTAGACGAGATACCAACTTTCCTATGATCGGGAGGGGAAAGCTAATGCTCACCGCCAAACTCTGGTCTTTCCTTGTGGATGTCTTCATCACTAATTGTTAATAATTTAGCCTCTTTTGGGAATTCCACTGAATTTCCTAGAAGTATGTCCCTAAATGATTTTTCCTTCTTGTTTTTATTATCAAAATTTTCTGTTTCAAAGTCGTTTGGAGGCTCTCCTGTGGTTTCTCCCCCGCCATTAAACTGGGTGTTCAAGCCTCCTTAGGGTTCAAGATTGTTTTTTATGGTGGTGTTGGAGGGCCATAACAAAGACTCAAAAAAGGATGCAAATAATGCTAACAATAATGTATTGAAAAGAAAACCAACCCCAAACTATTACAACATAGAGTAGAGGATAGTAATTAGGCATTAGGAGGGTACCAAAATGGATAAAAAAAATCTTGTAAGCCCTCGCTCGAAGGCTTCCTGTCGATGCCAATACCTCAACCCCTTCTTCTCCACCCCTTGCTTCTTAAATCCCTCGTCCAATTCCCCAAATTGTTGTGTCTAGGTTTTAGAATATTGATTGATTCATTATGACCTTTGTTAATGCTTGTAAATTTATTAATAATGAATCTAGGATTAGTTTTGTCATCGTATTTCTCTCTGAACACTCTTTTAAACTCATCCCATGACCCTATACTTGCATCAAGCAATCCCCTATATCAATCCCTTGCATCATCAGTTAAAGCTTGCATAAATATTTTCATTACAACATCTTCATCTTCAATTTCAAAATCATCAATTAGATTTAAGAAAGCTCTAAGATGATCTTCACTAGATAATGCATTATTTCTTGAAAACTTAATCAAAGCATTTATAAAATCATTAGGAGTGGGATTAGGACATCCAAGGATACCATTAAAATACAATTGTCTATATCATTCTAGTTGCAAGGGTCTTCCTGCTGAGAAGTTCCCTATAGTAGGATTCACTTGGGGATTAACTCGAGCATTTTGTTGATTGACAAAATTTTGACCCCTTGGTGGATTAGCATTTTGTACACCCATTTGGATACTCACATTTGGGTTATACTGCTAGTAATTTTGTGGGTGGCCTCCTGTACCAAGATTTTTTTGTACATATTGTTGTTGAGGTATTACTCCCATACCAATACCTTATTGATTCAAGCATTATGTTGCAATTGAGAATTTTGAGTAGGATTTATCTAAGGGTTTACTCACTTACCAAATTTCATAGGTGCAGAAGCCACATAGGAATTATTTTATTGGGAAAGAAAAGGATGAGATTTCTTTGAGAGGCACTTCCTATAGCATTAGTATTAGACATATCTTGTGAAGTAACATCTGAATAAGGATTAGTTGGAAATGTACTAGTCATTTTAGGGTTACTCTATGGGTTAAATTGAGAATTATCAAGAGGAAAATTCAAAGGATTATTTCTTTTGATGGGATTTGGTGGTGCTGATACAAAATTACCACTAGAATGATAAGAAACCTTCATATTCTCTATTCTTTTCTTCATATCATCCTTCATTCTCATAGCTTCTCTAATTTTCATTTCTTTTAATGTGCTCAATTCAAATAGGAGGGCATTCACTTCTTTCAATAATTCTTCCTCGGTCTGAAGTATCTTTCTAGATCCTAAGGTTTGTGGAACAACTTGGGATGTATTTGTAGCCATACTAGATGTGGCGGGATTTTGATAAAAGAAATGAGTTTGTTCCTGGACTAGAGGAATTGAAAAAAAAAATGTTTAAGTATTTACTGGCCTATTAGGATCAATATTTTGACTATAGATACCATGTCTAGTGTCATACTTTTTTCTAATTTTGTTCAATTTATCTTTCAGCCCTTTCTTGGAAAGCCTTTTATTTTTCTAGATCCACCCAAAGTTCTTTATTTTTTATAGTAATTTTAGGGACTCCAATTCCTGCATACCTAACTAGTGAATCAACAAAACTATCATCACTACTCTCATAAACAAAAAAAAAATCCAAAAGAAGGGGTTGACTTACTTGCATCCTTAGCTTTCCATGTCTAATTTTTATTCAATAGCTTTATTTCAATCTTCTTTGTAGGATCTTCTTTAAATAGAGATCTTCTTATGTCCATTTTTAATGATAATTATTTCTTCTTACACTTTCACCGGCAAGGATATTTTCAAAGTCACCACCCTCTAGAGGAAATAATATTTAATATTTTTTATAAAACTTAGTGTCACAAAGATGACCAAATTTTATTTTGGACAAAAAAGGTACTTCACACAAATATTTCTCAAATTCTACCCAATTTGTAAATCACTAGACTAAACATTTTTTTCTAGCAATCCCTGGTAGAGTCACTAATCTCTTAGTTTGTTTTTAAGTAATTTCCAACAGGTTCTTAAAGTAATCTAAAGAATAGCCTATTCTTATGCTTAAATTCTTCAAGGGGTTGGCTTACAAATAGGAGATGGACAAGTCACTTTTCTCCTCTATGCTTCAAGCTCTCCAAAACCTAGGAGGGGGGGTCATTTATAATATCTAATGAAATTACACACAATTCATACCAAGATATTGTTTACAATAGATGAGCTCTCTTAAAGTGACCAAGAATTACAGATAGAACAAATTTAATGGGCTAGATTCTTGGAGGTTTTATCCATTCTTGGCATTGAGAACATAGAATAATTTTATGAAATAAATTACAACAATAAATAAAGTGTGATTTTGAAACGTGATGACCATGGATATTGAGCTGGAACACATATTCAAATTGTTGCCTTAAACCTAGGCTACGGAGTCAAATAGAAATGTAATTAAATCTTGAATAACATATTTTAACCAAATTTTATGAAATCTTACATATCAATGCCTTACAATGATATCTTCCAAACTTTACTGTGATGTCCCCATCACACAGAAACCATCAAGATAAACACCCTTCCCTTCTCTCAAATAAGACACGAAAAAATAAATATAAATATTCATATAATTAATAAAATAGACATAAGTAAAATATTCATATTATAACATTTCATAAATTAATATTATAACATTTCTTTTAATTAAAATATTTAGTTATTGATATATATCAATAGTATAACATTTTTTAGATATATAAGATATTCAATTATTTATTTATTTATCAACATTATATCATTTTGTAGTTGAAATATAAAATATTTTATTAGATCTAAATTATTTGTTTATATTAATAACAATACATAGGATATGAATTAAAGGTTATTTCCACTGAAACAAAAGACGCTAGTCCCATGAATGGATGTCTCAGGTAATACACGAACAAATTGACACGTCTTTCAGGAGGAATCGCGCCTGTTGGCACAGGTATAGGAAGGCAAAGCGACGGGAGGAAGAGGCATGGAGTTTTAGAGAAAATAGTGACTATCGCTTCAAAGAGGAAAAGCGCTTCACTCATAAATGCACAAGGAAAAAGATAGAGATCGCCGATCAAGGGAAGTATCAGCCACCGCTACTTTGCTGGAGGAAGAACGCCATATCGCGGACATTGCATATCATCCCCAAAGGGATCATGGGAGTCAGTAAGGGCGCCCGGATCAATCCAAGTCCTGGACCCCAAGGGTGGAGCAGAGCAACTTCACCCAATCACGTCTATAGGTAGAGTCGCTTTAGTGGGAAGAACTTTTGATCACAACACAGGCCAGACACAGTCTTATCCACATCATTCTTGAAGAAGATCCATCGTAGTTTAGAAGTCACAATTTGATAGACAGAGACTTGCCTGTTACATCAATCAAATTCTTATAACACTAATACTACATCCAACTAGAAGGGATCTTAACCTAAGCATACTCTTACAATTACAGTCTTGGGTCTGAAATTCGGCTTCTAAGATTATTGTTTAATCAAGAATAGAGTTATCAAGAATTAATACATTTGAATCCATTTATTTGAGATAGAAAACTAATTAAATATGAACTGAGATTGGTACTGCTTACAAATATTGATATTCATATCAAAATTCTTACCCATTTCTATAATCAAACTAATAAGGTCTATCACATTTACAATCGACTCTTCTTAAAAATTCCTATATACATACATACATATATATATATGTGTGTGTGTGTGTGTGTGTGCTTGGCCTAGTGTTGGCTCTGCTCTACTCTGAAGTTCTCGCTCAAGCTATTTTTTTAATTTTTGGCCACTCTTGTGATTTTACCGCCTGATGGGTCGAGAGGTAGGGGGGCCTAGAAAGGATCCCCATTCCAAGGATGTTTTCCTCTTTTCTAGAGTTGTGCCTACGGTGGCAGTGGCCAATCTGGTGGTTCCTTGTCTGATGTCCCCTCCTCGTACTTCAGTCCTTTCCCCTAGGTAAAAGACGAAGGGAATCTCTAGGAAGTCGCCCATTTCACCATCTTTGGGGCTCAACTCTTTCTTCTCTAAGGAATCCCTGACTTCCTACGTGGATAAATTGGTGGGGTCTGACTCGCCAAATTTGAGTAAAAGGTCTTTGGACTCTGCTTCTTGCTCAATTATTGGCTGGGAAGTCGATGTCCTAGAGGCTCTGATGTTGAAGGCGGTGGAAAACCTCAAAATGGCTCTTGTTGGAAAAAATTTGGCATACATGCCAAATATTGAATTGGTTCGTCAATGGGTTACTTCCACTTGGAACCTCAAAGGCAACGTCACCATCAATGCAATGCCAAGAGGTATTTTTCTCTTCTTCTTTGTGGTGTATGAAGACATGTTGAAGGTTCTAACTGGGGGCCCATGAGCTTTTGACTCAGGATTTAAAAACTCTATATCTCTCTGCAAGTGGAAGATAGGTTTTGACTTGTTGAAAGATTTGGGAGCATCGACGCCAACCTGGGTTCGCCTGTCGGACCTCCCTCTGGAATTCTTGGAGAAAGGAATCTTGCAAGGCATAGCCAACTCCTTTGGGAGTCTATTGGCTATTGATAAGGTCACTGAAGAGAGATCTCAACTGGTGTATGCATGTATCTGCATTAATGTGGTTGTGAATTCGGTCCTTCCATCCTCCATCCTTCTTAAGTATAAGTTTGGAAATTGGATCCAGCCCTCAGAATATGAAAATGCCCGACTCTTTTATCAGATATGCAAGAAGTTTGGTCATCTCAGTGATTCATGTGGGTTAAAGAAGGGCGACGACCCAAAGGCTAAGAAATTTTTTATAGAGAAGGCTCACCTTGGAAATGAAATGACATCTATAGTGCAACCTCCTATTGTTCCCAAGCAGGAAGTTTCTATCCCTCTCATTAAGGACATCCCCGACCTTCCCAACAAGTTTGTTTCTGCTCCTGTTGAAAATGATTCAATATGCCTAAACTTAGCTTTGGATGCCCCTACTTCCACTTTCCCAACCCCAAGCTTCCCCTCGATGGTTGATTTGGTCTTGGAGGGAGGGAGTGATGCAAATAAGGAGAATTTCCCTTCTGAGGACCCCTTGAAGGAAAATTGCAACCCTTTGAAAGACCACAGAGGAAAATGTTGACTGGGCCACAAAAGACAAAAAAGAGCTCCACCTTTGCAAAAAGATAAAAGACACTTGAGGAGATATTTATTTAGTATATTTTTCTAACCATGAGTTATATTCTTCCTTAGAAGGCCATTGAAAATTTAACAACTTTGGGACCTTATTATTATGGATGCTATACCTTGCATTAGTTATTTCCCTAGTTTATTTTGCAAATGTATTCAGATTATACTCCAGTTTGAATGCCATCAATTGAGTTATTAAGGAGTGCTAAATTTGGCTTGCCATTTGTATAAATATATGCTAACAATAAAGGGATAATTTCAGTAAAATATGCTTTCCGTACATCTAAAGACTCGATTACTCTTGAATTATCCATGATTGCAGGCATTACCCCTTGCTCCATACTTTCAAGCATTTTCAACTTGGCCTTTAAGTGCATATCCAATTGATCGTGAAAAGTTGAAACTTATATGAGTAAATCAATATGCTTAATAATTTGCATCAAATTCTTAGGATCATTATTATCAAACTATGTCATTTTGACAATTTCTTTAATAGAGGTGGCTCTAAGGATCCATTTGTTCAACACCTCCTGGAAGCTATTATATAGTTGCATATGTTTGGCACATTCTTTGTGCAATCCATCATATGTTATCCAGACACTTTCAATCTTATGTATCACACATGGAATCCTATGGTCAAGCAAATCATCAATAATGTCAGTAGCTATTTTCTTGGCCTCCTCCTTAGCGAAGTTTTCACTTTCCCTACTTTGCTTTAGTTTATCCTTTAGCTCTTTTATTTTAAGGGACATAGTCTCTCTATCCTTCATTGAGAATTCAACTGATGTGGTCGTAGGAGGGGAAGGAGATGCAACCTATGGTTGAGGTAGTTGAGCAACCACTTTATTATATTCATTTTACAATTTTTCATGCATCTCATGCAGATTATCATATTCATCCTTCTACCTTTTTGTAGTTTCTTCACTAAACAAGTCAGTATGTACAACCAAGTATGTGGCCTAAAGAGTTGAGGTATCAAATATCCTTCTCACAATCAGACTTCAAGATAACTCCTAGACTGCATCTACTACTCTTGGCTTCTTAGAATTTGGGGCCACTTCCCAAATATCTAGTGTTTAAAATCTTGGCCTAAAACCTAATCCAAAATAAACCTATTCAACATGTTCATCTGATGTAAAAGCTTCCCCATCTTGGTTTCTGATAGTGTTAAGGGAAATTGTTGAAGCAATATCCCATTCAGGAAACAAAATCACGCCACTTTCCTTTATAATTCCCCTCCCTTCTTAAGGAGTAATTTTTGTGCATCAAATTCCATCTCTTAGAGGACTTTCTTAGTGACCTCCTCATATTGTGAGGGATGTACCCCTTCTTTTTCCTTATTTAATTTTTCACGAAAATCATCCTTCCTAATCCTTATAACAAAGTATTTAAACTCCTTGGAGGTTATAAATTATCATCATAAAATGACTACACTCCAAGGCTCTAACATCATTAACAATTATATTCGGATCATTAAGATCCAACAAAAGCCTATTTTCAAGCACTTATTCATAACCTTGATCAATGTGAGGAGGAGGAAAGTGTTGATCTACCTCCTCATCACTAGGCATGTTTTTAGAAGCATCTTCCTCTTCTTACCTACTCTCCATCATCTCTAAGTATTTATTGAATAATCAACTAGTGGTTGAATACCTGTTGATATTTGAGGGACAACTATAGGGTGCATTGATGATTGAGTAGGCAATAATTCTTGTTACATTGGTTGCTCATCATCCTTTTCAGTAGGATTTTGCTCAAGATGGTGTTTACTATAGAATTAAAAATCATCAAAACTATTGAGCATTTTCTCCATCCTCTCAATAGGATTTGAAATGTCAAAGAAAGCACCCTTATAGGAAGGATAGGTCAATTTTCGCTTTTCCTTTGTTTGGGTTATGAAAACGCATTTGTGCTTTCTCTCCTTCACCAATTCATCTATCTAAAGGTTTCTAATCACATCATCAAAGGCATGGAAATTGTGATAATATTATGACCTTCCTCATGCTAGCCTCATTTCATTTTATATAACCTTCAGGATCACAATTTCTTGCAATATCCACTTTCATCCTGTAGCTTTGTAGCATGGAAGGTAAAACCTCTAATCCCTCGTTTGCAGTGATTGTGAAATCTGAGAAATACATTTCGACATGGATGATTGATCCTTTCTTGATCAACCTAAAATTAAATTTATCTAATTCATTTATTTGCCATATTATCTCCATGAATGCCAACCTATCTGATACAAATATTGGCAAATAATGGGCTTGAACTAGGATACCATAAACCTTGAAGATTGTACAATTTGAATGTAGGTACCAATCTCCCCAGTTATGGTCAATCTCCTTCTAAGGATCAAACTGCAATGGCCTGAGGAATTTAATCACCTTCTTGGATATCCTTCTCTTTGGCTGAAGGCCAATATTTTGCAAAATATCTTACACAAAAAACTCTCAAAATCTAAAAAATTAGTAGAGGGACAATGAGAATCCCACATATATGTACACATATGGACTGGCAACCTATTTCCCTCCTCATTAGTTATTTTTAAATTTAAATGCTTAGTCCATATCCTTATTCCACTATATAAAATCAAGTGGCATAACAAAGAATACCACTTGAAATATAGTCCATCCTTTGGGTCCTTTAAATCTCTCAATTGTTTATGGATTTCCTCTACAATGTATGAGGCAAAATCAAAGCTTCTATTAACATCCCTATGTTGAATATCAGAAACAAGCATCATCATGTGAACAATAATTTCAACCTTGTAGTCCTCTCCCAACACTTGGCATAATGCAAAATAAGTGGACAAAATAATCCTCAAAAATATCAAAGTCGAAGGGGTCAACCTCATCTTTGGAAAATATTACCAATTTTCTATCTGGTCCTCTCCTTTGATCCTCAAGTAGCCACAAGACCCTTAAACTATTCTTATCCTTTTCCCACTCTTTTCTTAAGGCTCCAAAATCAATATTGATACTTGCTAAAACATTTAAATCAAAAGTGTCCACAATAGTTTGTCTTGAAATTTTGAGCAATGGGGTTCTCTTCTCACTCTTGATAACCTTTTTTTCATATCATAATTTTGCACCATGGTTCTAATCAAGTCAAAATTGATGAAAACATTGGGGACAACCAATTTCCCTAAGTCATGAATCCATAAATTTGATATTGGTCTATTTTTCTCTTTTTGTCTCCATACTCAAACAGTGTCCAACCCTATTGAGGAATGATTGCATCTCTGATTTGTGATGCCCTATCAATTAATCTATCTATTAGAAACCCTATTTATTAGGCATGCTTAGCTCTTTTTGTTGATCCGAATAATTTTTTCATGAAATCATCTTCCACAAACCTTTTAGTTCCTCTAGATTTTACACTTTATTCACTCATTGTAAAAGGTTTTTTATTTTTGATAATTAAGTTTTCCTTTTAAAATATCTTTGAACTACCTTAAGGTTTGAAATTTTCTTAAGAATTACACAATTCCTATCTTAAAACCTTTCTCTCTATATCACTTTTAATAATTCACAAACAGTTTTGAAATTACAAGTGACTAGAGAACTTTACCCCCAATAAGTCACTTGAAAACCCTAGCCCTGTTTGCATAACTTTTCTCCAAGAACTCAAACTTTCATCCAATTCTCAATAGTGCTTTGATTATGGAGAAAAACAAAATTCTTTATTTTATCATCCCAAAAACAACAGTAGACAAGCCTTAATTACTTGAGTAATTACTCACGCAGATGAAGCTAATCATTTTCAAGTAGTTATTTTCATTTGAATTACAACCATTGATTTGAATGCTTCGAAGGATGATGGACGATCAACGCATGCCCAAAGCCCACCGCATAAATTATTTGAATTGCTTTTTGTAAAAATGTGGAGTGAAGAAACTAGGTGCTGGAATAAGAAACCAATGCGTGTCTCTTAACTTTTCAATCATCCTGGAATCAACACATTGATGGAGAATATTATCCTATGAGAATGTGTTGCAATTGGAACTTGACAAGTTTTGGCCTTTCAAAAGAGCATCGGCTAGCACATTTTACCATTGCACCGAGAATGAGAAAATATGGTGCAAAGAATGAATGTTCTCAAATGAATGTTTACCATGTGTCTAAAGATTACACCACCACAATTTACTAATGCATTGAACATTAGAAACTATGAATCTTGAGATTTGCTCTAACAATAAGGAAAAGGCTATGGCTGCTTGGGGAGGTATTAAACTTTTGAAAGATTTAGGCTTCCAAAAATTTATCCTGGAAGGAGAATTTAAGCTTATTGTTGATATATTGAAAGGTGATAGTGATGTACCTTGGGAATTAAGAGATATTATGGATAATTGTAAATTGCACATGCAATTTTTCACGTGTTGTAGAGTTCAATATTTTTACAAGGAGGGTAACTACTTTACGAATATTTTTGCTAATGAGGCTCTTAAGTGTAATACTTGGACTCGTTGGGAGTATGGTGCATTGCCAAGGGCAAAAAGAGATAGAGTCCTAAAATAAAAATTTGAAAATGCTTATAACTAATCATTATTGGATAAGGGGTCTAAATAATGTGATAATAAGATTATTTGGTGATAGGATGGACATAAATTTTAATAATAGCAAGGCTGGTATGTTTCAAATTATGGAAAGTGATAAGGAGGTTTTCATTAGGGAGAAAATTAATGAATTCATCATTTCCAAGTACCCCTCATATCACATGTATATTTGTAATGATAAAACTTTGGCCATTTCAAATCTTATTGGCATGTCATACATCCCTTCCCACCTCATTTTCGATGCTCAACTCAATTTTGATAATCTAGCAACATTTATTAAGGAGATGGCTAATCATTCCAAATCTGTCCTTGGGCTCATGTATCTAGTTTATATCATCTGGCAGATTTTTTAAAGTAATTTAAACAACTTTCTTCTTCCCATTATCTACATTTGTTCTCTTTGTAAGTATGGTGTGAGTTTTGGGAGAGTTGTTTTTTGGGGTGGCATGAAGAAGGTAACTAACTAGAAGAAAGTTCTGAAAAATCTTCACTTCTAAAATGGGAGGGCCGAGGAATAGAACTTAACCCCCTAACTGTGCCATCCTCAAACAAAATTATGATCTTTGGAGAATGTTTATATGAGTTGGTATGGCTTCTTTCTTTGAATCAATGTGTGGTTACAATGAGAATCTGACCTCAAAGTTCACTAACTCATGGAAGGAAGGTCATGTTACTATTGGTGTGGTGAAATTCGAAGTGATGACTAAGTTAATAGTTAAAGCAACTGGTTTGGCTAATGAAGTCAGAAAGGTGGCAAAAAAAAGTGGTGTTGATTATCAAGGGTTTGTGGAGAAATTCATGCATGAAGGTGAGGTGCTAACGAGGTTTCAAAATGGTCATGCTCGGCTCAACCTTCCTCTGTCATTTGCCCTGGTCAGTATGCTTGTTATGTATTACTTCACCTTAGAAGGTAGGTATATGATTGTTCATGCCTATCATTTCCCCATTCTAAATCATATTCATCACAATGATAGGATAAATCTACTCTTTTATTTGATTCTTCCCTATAGCAAAACATTGAGAATGGGGCCTTGCCCTCCTTTGCACCAAGGGCTAATGTTGGCTCTATATAATTTTTTCCTTGCTAATAATCCCCATGGTAACCCCTTGATTGTTACGCAAGATAATCCCCCAAAATTATTTTGAGGAGGTTGTCGAGCATCCCAAACCTATGTCTAATCCTAGACCCCTTGCTCCTCGAATTGACCCTTTGGAGGGCATCCCCTTGAATTCTTCCCTATTGGCTCCCCCCCACTCCAAGTCCTCTGCCTCTAAACCTAAGCTAGCCTCTGTTGAAAATTCCCTTGAGTTGAAACTACTCAAGGCCACTCCAAAGAAAACAAAACACTCCCCACTGCTTTTGGAACCCCCTAAAGTAAAGAAATTGAACAAAGATCAACAAAACTCAAAGCAAGGTAATGTCATCACCATTATAGAAGACTCTAAAGGTCTACAAAAGGAGGATATGGATGAGGGGTAGGTGGGCACGTTGTGTGGTGGTTGAAGATTAGTGAGATTGGCTAAGGTCACTTCCTTTGATAAAAAAAAGCTAAGGGTAAAAAGAAGGAAATTGAGGAAGAGGAAGAGGAAAAACTTATAGAGGAAGAATTTGAACCCCAAATGGAAGAGGATAGCAAAGGAATGGATTGTGAAGACTTTGACTATGATATGGATGAAGAAGAACTAGAGGAGGAGGATTATAAGGAGGAAGAAGTGGGTGGGGAGGAGGGTCTTGAGGTGGTTGGGGGAGATGCTCGGGAAGAGGTTGACAATGCCCTTGGAGATACTCTTTCTGGAGATACTAGCATTGAATTTTTGAAAAGAAGAATCACTTTCCTGCAAGTTTAGGTTGAGGACATGGAAAAAGCTATCATCACCCTTATGAAGGTCATTGATGGGTTGATGCACAGAGCTATGGTCAGAGTGATGTCTGGTCAAACCAAGATTAGAAAGTATTTAAAGAAGGTTGGGAAGCATGAAGATATAAAGGACCTAGCAAATGAATTTTCCCTTGATTGGAGTGAATTTGTCTCTTGGATTGAAGACAATTGGGAATTGATAGCTAATGCCAAATAATGGTCTTTCTCATCTTGCTCAATTTTTTGATGTTTGGTTCTTGGTTTCCTTGGTTTAACGACTATTTTAAAACTCTAGTGTCTTTGGATGATATTATCAGACTGTTGTTTTTTGATAGCTATGTTAAGGTTTAGGACTAGTATGTTTATTATTAATCTCTTCTCTAGTGTGCATGCCACTTTTTGGGTTAGTTTGTGGCATGCTTATAATGTTTTTTATTATACTTATATTGGTCATGTGGATACAAATATTGGTTAATCAATATGGCCTGCATGCCTCCTAAGATTGCTTAATAGTATGTAGTTTGGGTCTTTTTTTTATGGTTGGTGTTATTTCCTAGCCTATCTCATTTTTTATGCTTCGTCTCTTTTTGTATCTAACGGGATCAGGGCCCTTTCCCTGCTTATATAATAAAAAACAAGTTATTTTTTATGACATACACCTATGTCCAAATTATAGTTACAGTGACTTAAAAAATTAATTAAAAAAATATGTAACAAAAATTATGAAAAAATATCCTTGCCCTAGATATTGATGTTAAGAATCTATATTTTAAAAATTAAGATTTTATCCTTTTTAGATAAAAAGTTATGTTTGACCACATAAATGTTACTTTCTAAAAATATTGTTTACTGTTTAAAACTGGTTATTAAAAGAGATGTTGGAAGATTCATGATTTATTTCAGAAAAAAATAAAAAATAAAAAATATATAGAATCTATACACAAATTGCCACAAATCACTAGTTCACATCATCTTCAAATTCGGTTACATCCCCAATAACTTGAACAAGCTTATGTCAAGGGAATTATAGATGTTATGTTAGTTACAAGTATATGCTTTCATGTGAATGTGAATTGAGGATAAAATAATTGCTTTATATGTAACCATAATGGAAATGATTTCTCATTTATATATATGCAAATGATTATTTTATATATGTGAGTGATTTCCTATTCTTGTGAAAAAGAATAAGTCAAGTGAAAATATATTAAATGTGCATTTAATTAAATGTTGAGAACGATCTAACCACGATTCGTGTCAGTGGATGCAGGATCGTCAACGCCAAAGGGAAAAGGAAATATCATAGGGAGAGAACGTGATTGTCAAGGATCAATTTTATCATCAATTTTGAGTCGGTCTAAGACAAAGCATCGAAGTGATAACTCAACCTTAAATAATTTAAAATAATAATTATTAAGCAAGTTAAATTATTTATGTATTAATAATCTTCTTTTGAATATATATACCTTAGGAGTGGTTTTGGTGATAAAACATTGAATAATCAATCATAATTATAATATTCAATTCATCAAACAAAAATAATAAACATAAATGAGACTTTCATTTAAAAATTAAATTAAGTGTTGTTTGGAGTCATCGGTGGCAGTAGCTCCCGGCCATTCTTCATCGTGCCTCTGATGAAACAACCAAGAGGGGTAAGCATGCATTCCTGGACTGGAGAAAGATGGAAGGAGGATTATTTTGGTCGGGGAATATATGGGAAACAAATGTTTTGCATTGGGGCTTCTTCATCTCTCATTTTTATTTGCGTCTCTTTTCTCTGGTTCAATATTTTTCCCCTACATCCGCCATTGTTTTTCTTCACTCGTATCCAAGACATCACCATTTGTTTCAGTCTTGGCTTCATATGCAATACATTCTTAGCTTGTTGGTTTAGTCGTCGCTGCATTCTCTTCACATTCGCAGCTTGTCAGAATTACCATCGATTCCTCTCTTTTCATCTCTTCTCATTTACGAGATAGGCAGTAGTAATCTTGAGCTTTTGTCGGCAAGCCAAAGAGGGATGCAATCAAAGTCCGGGTCTTAAACTTCAATCGTTGGGAGGATCTAGGGAAGAGCTCATTGAATTATATATCATACTATCAGGCACGTAAGGAAATTTTAATCTGTTAATTATACATCAGAAGAATGGATTCGAATTGTTGATTTTCTTGCATTGGACGCATTCTCCAGGAATCTCTTACCTATTGGTAGTATATTGAGTTTTTTGTTGAAAGAGTTTCTTATTGAAAATAAATTGAGCAATCTTGTTCGAATCTCTCTGTTAATCTTCCTTAAACTGAAATGTTAGCCTGACCACCATCAGAATGATATGTGCTTTGTTCATCCTAGTATAAGTCGAAAATCAACCTATCTCTATATTTTGGATATTTCGGTTGAGTTAGGATATATATAATTTTTCCTTTAACTTCTGAAAAAATTGTTCTTTTCTTGAGAACACAAACCGTTGGACCATGTCAATAATATGTCCAAATATTACCGAAATATGAGTAGTTTGAAACTGATATAGTTTAGGTTTTTCCCTTAGTTCTCAACACTGAACTTAATGTTTTAATATTTGAGGAAGAAATAAATGGATGACCTCTTATCCTCTGTTTTAATTCGGTCTATCTAAAATGAACTTCACCTGAATAAAATCTTATATGGAACCCTAAAAAAATAAATTAATGGAATGAGCACATTAAATGCCGAGCAAGGGTGAAAGTGTTGACGACACAGGAGTGCCAGTAATGTTAAAAAAATCCTTGGCCAAGGTACGATGCCAGTTAGGCATTGGCCAACTATCATGAACCATATATATTTATGGTCATAATGATCCTTCTAGTTAGGAGATACCTACAGAGAAAGGATCGATCAACAGTATAGGTTCATGGCACCAGGCTCAAAATGGCATGATGATATTGATCCTTGATGATTACCCTCATGAAGGGATGGGTTCTTCAGTTGAAGAACACGAGAGACCAGTAGGTCTTTGGTTGGGTGGTAAAACCCTTGGTGATATTTATTTTTCCCTGGATTTAGAAGAGTTTTATGCAACATTCCAGCAGGAAGCCATCAAAGCTGTATTTTTCTTGTACTCATTCTCTCTCTTAAAATCACTGAAATATGTTTGCATGTTTATTTTATACTTGTATTTATTGCTCTTACTTTAGGAAAGCATAGAAAAGTTAGTTGTTGTTATTTGGAATTGCAGTTATATGAAATCAGTTAGTTGTTTCCTTTCAGCTGAAACTGTAAATTTAAAATTAGTTGAGAAATGGAATATTATGGAATTATTTAAATTGTATTTATTTTTCGTTAAAAATGCAAAAAACCTTAGCAAGAAACATGTTAGTTTCTTTCAGCTGAAATCGAGTAGTTAGAATCCTTTCTTAAATTGTAGAATAGTAGAGTATTACAAATTCTTAACAGTTTGGCTGCTATAGGTCTCAGAAGGTGAAGATTCTATAAAAAAATCTTGATATAAATTTCCATCTTGGCCAAAAAGTGAAACACAATATTATGATTTCACCCGGGGGTGAATCAAAAGACACATCTCTTGGAAGTGGAATCTTGTCAAATTGGGATAAGCCTCCAAGAACTTTATACCTTGGAGAATTGAAAGTGGAGAGTAGGTTACCCTCTCCTCTCGACTATTTGGAATTTTTCTTTCATCTATGTAATTAGGCCTCACATATTGTTGTGGTATAAGGAGGATATCCCTTATTTGAGCTTGTGAAGCCTAGTTTGAGAATTTTTTACCATATTTCATTATGGTTCCTTATGCCTACAAGGATATATAAACCTACTTGAGTTAGTTTTGTTCATGTGTATTGCATTTTTTTTAATGTTTAAATCATCTCCCCACTTGAATCCGAAAGTGAACATTTATCCATATTGAGTTATAAAACTTCTCTAATGCATCATTTCTTTGTGGGTTTTAATCCTAAAAAAAAATTAAAAAAAATTACTAGAAAAATACAAAAATCTAAAAAATATAAATTAATCAAAATATTCCAAAATAAATAAATATTGATCTTTGTTTGTCCATCATCTCCAAGTCAACCTTTCCATCTATCAACCCCATTCTACATCATCATCCCCTAACATTCATATCCCATAGTAAAACCATGTCTCTTATATATTCATCACATCATGACATAACCCTAGGTCACATTTAGCATATCCATCTTTAAGGTTTTTCCATCAACGTGTCTTCTCAAAACAATCCCCTGATTCACATCCTTATCATATCATAATATTGTCTAAGTACTAGATTCTATATCACAATTTACATCCACATCATAAAACCCTCTTATCATCAATACCTTCACCTACATCCATACCATACACTCATTTTATCAAAATCCTAAATCTCTGTCATCACATACCTTAATCATCCTAAGTCTTTATCATCACATCATTCATATCCTAAGTCTACCCACAATCATTTGTATCCTAAGTGCACATCCTCACATACATCTATACCCCGGGTTTGATGACCACCATAGTGTTTTCACCCATTTAGTCATACCATAATTTCATAACTTCTTCATAGGCATCCATTATCCTAAGTCTTCATCATCAATTGCATTCACATCCATGATCACATATCATCTTCATAAAAATTCATATATTACACTAAATTTATCATTTAAACTATCTACCCTATTTGTTCATATCATATCATCATCTTATAACTTCCTTACATCATCACATACCTTCATCTTCCTAAGTATTCACTACACACATAACCATTATCATAGAATTAAACCAAAATCCAATCACATCATCCTATGCCATCACCTTGTCTATATCCTTGGTGGACATCCCCACACTTGCATCATCAAATAATCTTACCCAATCCATCCAATATTTTCTTCTAAAATCCACATCCATTCTTCTAATATAACCCCTCATCCATCCAACTCCCTCAAATCTATCTCATCCAACCTTTCATCCTACCTAAATCATGAATCCATATCTTACCCAACAAGGCTAAAAGTAATAATCAAGGGAAACCCTAATTAGATTGACAATGACAAGGTTAGTGGATTTTTTACAATGATCCCTATGATGAACATGTTGGTGTAGGTTTTTATTTTTCTAGTGGGTTAAATTATTTTCCCTTAGTTATAGGTTTTCCCTACACTTTTATTAAGATTTCTTAGGATAATAAAGCGAGTTTATCATTTAATAACTAGGAGATAAAGTGATAATTTTTCTCCACCCTTTAAGGGTGGAGTATTTACTTTTTCATTACTTTGTTTAATGTTGGTAGTTATTGGTGGTCAATTCATATTGGTTGATTTTCCACCTCCATCCTCTCCTAATTAGTTCTATATGAACTCACTACCTAGCTTTTATTTTATCATCTTGGAAGCTCTTAATGCAATTTTTGTCATCCTGATATTGCATATCTCTCAGAGTTCTGGTTTGCATTGTTTATTATTCAGTTTATGTAACTTTGGATCTCTTAAAAAGTTCCTTAGGTTATTCAATCTATTTAAATTTTTTAACACAACAATCCTTAGATTATATAGCCTTAAGCAAGTGTCACCCATCCATGTTTCACCAATACCCAAAATCCCCAACATTCCAACCTATTTTCCAACAACCACCTTTCCAAAATATCATAAGCTTTGGTAACCCATCTATCAATCCCCAATATCAAGAATCGACTAACACAAGCTAATCAACAATCCCCCAAAAATATCCATTAGCCCTCCTTATCCCACCTTTGACAAGGAAAATCCTTATTATCCCCAACCTACATATACCTCCTACCCATCTCCATCCAATCCCAATCCATATCTTATTTCTTATCCTTCCCCTTCCATTGACAAAGGTAACCAAACCCCTATCCAAATTTCCTCTCAAATGTTATCCATATCTCAATATCCATCCTTGAACAACACTCGCATCACCCCACCCATTCTTTAAATCCTTCATCCTACAATATTCTAATCCATAATCCTAATCCTCTATCTATTCCTCATTCTCCATCCAATCTTAATCCTCCAAGCCATAATCACAATCCTCCATCTAAGCCTAAAACATTTATATTTATCACTCAAAAATTTATCCAAGAAATATTCACAAAGAAGACTAAATTCCCAAGCACAAACAAAGGTGTGCAACATTCCCATGTCATAAATCCCCCTCCATCCCCTCTAAATAAAAACAAACCCAAATCTTATGAATCTCATGCATCTCCCATCCCTCCATCTATCCAATTCAAAGATTATATTCAACATTCTTCCCCCATCACACCATCCACACAAAACGTACTATATCAATCCCTTGCTCCAAAGCATGCTACATTAGACTCCCCTCTAGATCAAGATCAATACATCCCATATCATCTCCCTCATGATCCCATTTCCAATCAAGGTTAAAGCACTCCTTACCCTCCATCTCATGATTCCCCTCTAAATCAATATTAAATAATCCTTTTCACTCCATGTCATGATACCTTGCACCTCAATATCAAAGCATCCCTTCCATCCAATCCATTGTTCCCCTTCCTAATCAAGAAAAAAACACTCCTTCCACTCCATGTCATGATTCCTCTCCTAAGGAAGATCAAGGCATCCATTCCACTCCGTGTAATTATCCCCTTCCTAACCAAGATCAATACATCCCTTCCATCCTATACAATGATCCCCTTCTAAATCAATATCAATACATCCCTTCCCCTCCACCTCATGATCCTCTTCCAATTTAAGATTAAAGTATCCCTTCATCTCCATATCATGATCCTAATCTATCTCAATCTTCCAACATCCATCCTAATACTCCTCATGATCTTAATCCTTCACAAGATCCCATCATCCATATCCAAGCTATACATGAACCCCACACCTATCAACTGGGCTCCTCCACTTTCATTCAATCAAGTTTCCTACAAGAATCTCTAATTTCTTTCACCTACTATCCTCCTTAAGAGGGACTCATGTCTTGTTTCCAAAATCATAAGTATCCCATTGTCCAAGTGATTTTTCAAAACATGCATTGTCGAGGCAAATATTTATACCTTCATGAGCAAGGCATCTTAGAGACCATCCAAATAAATAAAAAATCCAAGTTCTCATGGCCTTGGCTAGCAAACTCAATATGTTGGTACATCTCCCATCCCTCTCAAATCCCACATCCCTCCATATTAATCCAAATATCCATATTCCACATTTTATAAATCTATCTTGGGCCCTTATGTCCCAAAACACCATCCTTCATCCCTTCCATCCATTTTGGGCCCTATATCCCAAATAACACTTCATCCCTAGCATCCATATTGTGTCCTTATATCCCTCCATACACTATTCCGATCCCCCTATCTCAAAGTCCTTTCATCCTATCATAAATCAAGATCAAACAAGGCATACATCCTTGAAGCCCTTCCAACATCTTACCTACATTCATCCATCCATAAGACCTCTATATCATTCTTGTCCATCCACCAATTCTATTTATCTTGGAAGCAATTTGGATTCCAAATCTCAAAATCATCAAATCCAAAACTCCAAATACATCCAAGGATTAATGTGTCCCCTCCAAAATACATGCCAAAACAAATAAAAAATTGATCCAAAAGCAAGGATACAAATCCAAAAGGCCACAAAGGCCTAAGAGTAAAATATAAAATAAAAAACCATATGGACTCCCAAATTAATAATACAAGAAATGTACCCCAAAGAATAATATAAATTGGCATCAATTCTACTCCTAAGTACCCCAATCCTCTATCTAAAAGTATTCCATCCTCCAAATCCGTTTTGGGCACTTATATCCAAAAATCCACTATCCTAAGTCCTTAATCATCCCCTTCACCAATTTTTAGCTCCTATGTCCTAAAATCCATCCTCGCTCCTCCATCTAAATCTCCAAATTCAAAATCCCCTTTTCCACAAGTCCACCACCCCTCAAGGTGTGTGCTACTGCTGATCTTGCCAACATTTCCACCCATTCATCTACAAGTATTCCAACCCCCCATCCACCATCCAACATTCATCCCCCATCATCCTCCTTTAATTCAATCATTTTCATAAATCCATAAATATATTTCCATTATACTATAACTATACCAATATCTATGATCATCTATGAGCATATCTCCAATTTCCATAGTCCATTATAAAACATCTTCAAGGAATACCATCCATGGAACTAGATGTTGGAGTCCTTCCTCCACATCCCTATCGTGTATCCACTATCTTCCAAATCCACTTATACATCCTTATCCTCACCCTTCTCCATCCATACTATTCTAAAAAAATCTAAAAAAACTAAAAGAAAAGTAAAGAAAAATAACTCATCCAATGGTGAAAACAACTTCTTGTGGCACCTTGGGTAAGTGCCATGATGAAAACTTGGAAACCATACATCATGTATAATCCCCCATCCTCTTTCACTCTAAACTTTGGGGAAAGCTTCATCCATGCTATCCTATCTACCACACCTTATCAACATCCCTTAATATCCTTCATCTCATATCTCTCGCCCGATTCTTCATCCCACCTTCTTCCACCCATCCTATCTAAATGCATCCTCCCTTCCATCCTTTGATCTTGATAAGGTTGGGGGAAAACATCCATGCACCATCCATTATATCTTATCTACCACATCTCATCCACATCCTCCAATATCCTTCATCTCACATCCCTCATATCATCTCCTTCCATCCCATCCAATTCCAGCCTCCCCTCCCTCCTTTGATCTTGAATAAGGCTAGGGGAAAAATATCATTAGATGCTTTTCACAATGAAAGTTTTACTTCCATTATCATCCATATCCCTTATACATTAAATCATTCCATCTCATGCATCTTTTATCATCCTCCATCCTCCATTGCACTACCTCTAGTGTGGGTCATTTTGTTCCTTTCAACATAGTCCTTGGAGCTTCATCCTCATATTCATCCAATTAATCCTCCTATCTCCAATCCCTCATCCATCCAATCAATCCATCTATCTCCTATCTAAGCAATCCCTCCATCCTTTCATCATTATCCCAAGGCTTGGTTCTCCCTTGTTATTGGATCCTATCCATTCCTCTATCTTAATCATCCTATCCTATCTAATCCATTTATCCTTTATCGAATCCATTTGTTCTCTATCCATTCATCCAAACCAACCAAACCAAATAAATCCATCCATGTAATCAATCCTAATCCATGCAATCCAATCTTATAATCTTGTATTGATCCACTATCGAATTATCATCATAGGGATGTATTGTTCCCAATCTAAGTGTTGTTCTTATTGTTAACACAATCCCTGGGGTACACATTGTTCTTATCATAAATTTTTATATCCTTATCATCATAATTAATCAATCAATTTTCAACTTGACTTGAAGCAAAGTCTTCGTTTATTTTTGGCTTTTTGTGCATGCATGCTTGTGGCTTGTGTGTGTTATCATTATTTGCATCTATCATAGTCTTTGCACCATATTTCCACAGGGGCATCATGGTCTTCCATATCATGGCATCATAAGGCATATGTTTTCACTTGAACTTTTGATGAACATACTTATCATATTCTCACCCTAGTTCCTTATAACTTGGTGCATTACGTCAAGTGAAATATTAAATCTAAGTTTCTTATACCATTGTAACATGAATCCCATCCATCCTTCTTTATTTCCTCCTTCCATTCTTCATCCTCTAACTTTCCCATTCATTTTGAGAGCACATAAATGTTCTTCCAACCCACCTATCTTCTTGAGGGGGCATACCAAGCTCCCTCCTTGTCATCCTTCCGCATCCTCGCCAGTGATTGGGGCATCATGCCACTAGTCCTTATCCCTTCCTACCCACTATGTTTTTCTTCTTCTTTGATACAATGCCACTTCCTATAGTCACGATGTCATATCAAAGAGGGGAAAAATGTAGACACCTAGATTAGCTTACATCCAACCACATTTAATTTTAATCTATCTTAAGCCATTAATTAAATAAATAATCTTTCTTTATTTAATTAGGTGATCCATCCTTTATTCTCGACCTTAATTAAATAAATTTATATTTATTTAAGTCAACTTCATCCCAAAATTTCCCAAATAAATCAATTAATTAATACATAATTAATTAATTTAGTCTAATTAATCCCTAATCTTGTGCACATGTGACAAGATTCCCTTTTCAAAAAAATATTATTTTTAAATTCCCCACCTCCTTGGGAGTGTGTAACAAGATAAATCTTGCCTCTTCTAGAAAACAAATCTCGACTTTTTAAATCAAATCTTACCTCCCAAGATACCTTTCTAAACTAATCCCACCAAATATTATCCAATCCATATCATTGACCTCCTAGTTCCATCTTTTTAAATTAATCCCCTTTGCTTGAGAGCTTTCATCAATTGTGACACCTCATGAGACATTTGTCACATGACTACAACTTCAATCTAAACCTTAATCCTTAATCAATCCTAGCCATCCATCAACCAATGCATCCTGGCCCTTGATTTCCCTCTTGAAAATTTTATAAATGAGAGACCTCTCATCCCATTTGAGCATCCAATTTTTATCATACAATTATGCTTTCCATTTGATCACTTATCATCTCAATCTCACTATCATGTTGTTGGATTTATGAGCAACCACATTCATCTATCAACACATCACACATGATATTTTTGAGTTTTACATGTATTTGGTTTGAATAGGCTTGATTTGATGCATATTTCAGTTATATCAGTTGTATGCCAGTATCTCCACGTGATGCTCAAACTAAGGTTTGTGTAAAGTAGAATAGAATGTTTGAATTCACTTGATTTTAATGTTTATTGTTATTCTATTTTCATTACTTACAATTAGCCTCTAGATAGGTCTTTTTTTGAAGGTTACAAGTGAGTATATTCCTCGAGGTAATATTTCTTCTCGTTGGAACAAACAAGCTACTGAGAGGGGGGGTGAATCACTAGATTAATTAAAACTAGTTCTTTAATACTTTTAAACCAAGACAAAAGTATATGCAGAGAGATTAACACACACATGCACACATAACACCAGATATACGTGGAAAACCTAATATGGAAAAAACCACAGTGAGAATAGCTACTAGGATCTACTGTCCTAATCCAACCTCACAATAGAAGCTCACCAGTTACAATACTTAAGGGAACCAACCCTAAGGAGACACCAATCCCTTGGTTTAGGAGCACCAACTCCAAGGAATTAGCATCCACTCCCTAATTGAGCACCAACTTAGTTATATAATGGCACCAACCAATCAAATTTACAATATAAGAGTTGTTGGATTGAAGTGTTGATGGTAGCATGATGTTAGCAACCATACGACCATCTTTGCCCCCCTCCTAATCCCAGTTTTCTCTAAAGGATCACTTTTTTTCTTTGTGGCATAACTTGGGTATACGGTGTCAAAATTGAGTAAACGAGATATCGTCAGAAAGATGGTTTTGAGTACTATCCAATGGTGCTAGTTTTTATTAGATTTTAATAGTTTAGTTGCATTTATTGTTCTCTGAAGTCAGACCTCCATTTATGGCTCTCGAGCTCATAAATTTTTACCATGATCTTCAATTTTCACGATTCTTGTGATGTTGGAAAGGTATTGAGGAGCTCTACATTTCCATCCATGCATTTTTTTTTGTATCTATCCCAGGTTTATCGTTATTTCAGATTTGGCCTGATGGGTGTTCTGGAGATTACTTGGACGTTTTGACAGTTGGGAGGGTGTAATTTGGATCTTTGCACTTTATTTCAGCTATACATCATTTAATAATCTACGGTTGCTTCATATATTCCAAGGTTGTTCCAGTTTCTAAGTTTTCTAGTGTTCCATGGCATCAGGTCTACTATTGCTTTATCATGATTCCACCTTGAGTCAATCAGTGAATCTCATATGGTTTCAATAGTAAACATAATTATATTTCCTTGATTGTCAGAATCAGGATTCCAGTATTAATCCACAATGTTCTTCCAGTGCTTCTTTGCAATATGTTATCTCATTATAGGGGTTTTTTTTTCCATTGGGTTTTCTCCTCTACCCCATTCATTGCATATGTACATGGGTAACTCATCAATCCTTGTAGTCGGGACTCGTTTTGCATTCATTTAGCTTCCTTTATCAATTGTTTAGTTTCTCCCTAAGTTGATCTTAAGGGGGTGTTGGAGTAAATAAGTCATTATCTGATAATTAATTAATCATCAATTAATTATTAGAGGCTTTTTTTACTTTAGTTCACTTAAGCTAAACTTAGGAGTTGATGTTTAATCTTTAGTTTGGTTCTTATTATTAGATTGGACTAAATTTAGGACAAGTTATCTCATTGCATAAGATTACAACACTTGTCTCTATCTTGTAAAATTTGCATGTAGGGTTTGTTTGTGCATTGATTATATAAGCATGCACATTCATTTGTAATAATCATCCAAGTTATTTGCATCAATACAATTCTTAGGTTATTGAACACAATCTTGCTTTTGATCTTCTCTATTGTGATAGGTAATTGCTTGCAAGTGTTTCACAGGAGTTGTGGATTGAATCTCCAATTCCAACAAGAGTTATAGAGCTACAAATCCATATTACAAATGATTCAAATGAATCCAATTCAATGTTGCAAACTCGTTCTGAAACTGCTCATTCTTTGCTTTGCATCTATGCAGGCATTCTCTCTACTGATACTAGTTCAACAACTAATACTTCTACCCTACTCTTCTCTTCTTTGTAATCTTCATATTCTTTGTTGTTCACTCAATAACCCATTTTTCTGCTACTGCTATCTCAACATCTCATCCCACCTATCTTCTTCTTTGTTGTTCCCCTTTTCTCTTCTCTATCTCACTGCTTTATACTTAAAAACATTCTTCGGTCTATCCCGTTCCTTTGCACTTCAATGCATATCCTAGATGATATTTCTTGAAACTCGTCTAGGTCTTCTTCTCATGACATATGCATATTGATCCCTCTCACATCATTTTCCTTTTTCGTTCAACTTCACATACTTGTCTTCACCGAAAAAATTCTTCTACACCTCAAGACCAACACCACTGACAACATTTAATTTATTTGCTATATTTGGCATATCACAATCTTAGGATTTTCATGCATTTAATGCCCATACATATGAAATTGATTCATATCAAATTTCATAGCCGTCATGCTTGCTTGATCGATCTCTTCTAGATTTTGTAGTCATCTGTATTAATGGTATCATCCATTTTTTCATTGTCTAACTTCACACACATACCTCTGCTAGGGTTTTCATGTATTTTATTCACACACAAGACTCCTTGCATCAAGCCAAACACCACTAACTTCATTTATTGCCTTTACTATTTTCTGGTGTGAACAAATTTAGGGTTTGTTTTGCATTTAGTACCATATTCCTACTTGCTCAATCTCTTCCAAATTTCATAGCAAACTACACATTAACATTTTGTGTCATTTATTTCTTCCAATCCTTTGCAAGAATGTACCTAGAGTGGTTACATCATATTTTGTGTCATCATTTCATTCACCTTAAACTCTAATTGTTGATTTCAACCTTCGTGCCATGATGATTCACAACAACGATGTGAATCAGTCATTCAACCAATCGTTGCTTGCCACATGTTGCCTTCCCATGATTCTGCGCTGCCTACCACTAGGTCCCTCAAACCTTTTGTAGAATGGAAAAATACTTCATTTTCAATGATATTTCATTTCCTTTCCTTTAAGGGTTGGGAGTTGCTAACCCCCCTTACCTCATGTACTTGAGGTGCTTAGCAGAGCTTAAAAAGTAAGCCTGAACACCAATGTCCAATGCCCCTTACACCTGTCGGGCTTTGGCCATTGACCTTACCCTTTACCATTTACCGCCATCCACTTCATATGCAAACCATAATACATACCTCTGAACTCTGAAACTTTGATGAGTCCTTTGAGGTATCAAATGTTGGGATTCACACATACTGCTTACCTCTTTCTTAGCTCTTGATAAGGCATAAGCCTTCTTATCGAACTACGATACTCAAACATTTCCTTCGTAAGCTTTAACTCTTTTGGGTCTTGGCCTTTAGGGTTTCATCTTACCCCTTCCTTTGCTTCATGTTAAGGCATAAGCCTTACCTTCGACCCACAAACATTGAAACCATTTCAGGTGTCGAGGATTGGAGTTCCTTCATACCCTTTTCTTACTAATCAGTTAAGGCATAAGCCTTAACATCGATCTCCGATGGCCGACCAACAAGACCTAAGTCATAACCCCAAAATATGAGGCTTAATCAAACTTCCCTCAAAATGACTAACTCCATCCTCTAGCAAGCAATATAGGTATAGCCCGAGACCCGGTGCCCGAACTTCTGCAACACTTCAAGGCTTGCTTCACTCATGCCCTTTTTGACATCAACCAACAATCTCTCCATTTGATATTACTCAGATCTCCTTTTGACATCAATGAGATGCCCTTTTGACATCAATGACAATCACATTGCCAACACTTCTTTCTCACTAATGCCTTATGCCATATAGACTTGTGAAACTTATTTACAACAAATATATTTATTTATTTGTCATTGTTCAATCGAAAATTAAAGTGAATATGCCATTTTTTTATCCACTTACAATTTTATTCATGCATGACTTCATTCTTTCACTCAAGGCATCTTTAAAGACAACATTGGGTCATCAATTTGCCTCTATTTGTTTAATTTTTTTTAGATATCTTAAATGGCATGTACCATAACAATGAATTCAATATGAATTGTACTTGTTTTAGCAAGACAAATCTCATATGAGACTAAAGTTTTTAATGAGTTTTCTTATGATAATGCACTTTTGGATTCTCTCTATCTACATCCATTTGGTGTTAGAAGTGTTTCTAGCCCATATTTCACACCCATAAAGCATTGCCAAAAATACTAACAACCCAAATAGAGTCTGAACAATTTTCAATCCCATAACTTCTCCTCTTTGCATCTAATTTGAAGGGCAAAAAACACTCTCCATCCTCCTAAAGTTCTCTTTCTTCTATACGTTTTCCAACTAAACTTGTTGAAGTCAATCCCAAGGTATTTATAGTCTATTATTTCCTCTAGGATACTTCGTTCAAAATAAAATTCAAATTGATTCTTTTTCTTTCTATTGGAGAAGATCACGATCTTGCTCTTGCTAGTGTTAACTTGCATACCCACATCTTTGCAAAAGTGCTTAAAGAAAAGCAAGTGCTCTTGTAACTTTTAAATGAATGTAGAAGTCAAACTAAGATTGTCAATGTAGGAAAGAAGCTTGAAAAAATACTCCCCCATAAGAACAACATCCCCACATTTCAATTTAACCATTCTTTAAGTTTGTTGATCTATAGGCCAAAAAGTATACGAGATAATGAACAACCTTGATTAACTCCAATGTTTCTCTCAAATCTTTCTAAAATACTTACTTGAATTATGATTTTTACTTGAACCTCTTTATATTTAGCTTATGGGAAACCAGTCTAAATTGCTTTAGATACCAAGATCCTTCATTCTACACCATAACTTGCAAAACCCGTCATAATATATATACCTCCTAGTGACAAGTCCTTGTTGGAAGCCAATCCATCTATGGATGAAGCAAAAATGCAAGTGGATGAACAAATGGTGCAATTGAATTCTTGCCCTAATAATGTTAAAGAAATAAAGACATTTGTTGTAGATAAGTTTCACAAATTTATGTGGGAAAATATATTAGAGAGAAAGAAGAAATACAACCTTGAGGATTTAAACCCCACTTCATACCATCAAAAAATGTCTATTTAGAGGCCAATATCCCTTGGAGATCAAAGATTTTCATTGCCTAATTGAGGATTAACTTGCATTGTCTTTAGATAGATAGAAAAAACCAAAAGAAGTATGGGAAGATAGGGTATGTGTCTTTTGCATAGCTAGGATATATGAAATAAGAAAACACTTTATTTTGGATTGCAAAGCTTTCAAACACACTTGATCAAATACATAAACAATTCAACAACTTATTTTCAAGATTTGTTCAATGAAAAGATAAATAAAAGAATGCGAGAATTCATTATCAAATTGATGAAAAACAAAAATAACATCTACAATTCCATAAATTATCTTTACTTTCATGAACATTAAAAAAATTCTATTATTATTATTGTTTTATATAAAAAAAAAATCAAGAATTTAATCCACAAAACCTAAACTTAAAAAATATTCTATTCTATTCTACTACGAATATCTAATTACAAAATTATTACTTAAAAACACCATTTAAATTGTACAAACCATGTTAACCTAAAAGACTTTCTAGCGAGTGTCATCACCGCTGTCATCGTCATCGTCATCGTCATTGTTAGAGTCATATATTTGCTACAACGCGCTGGCGTATCCAAGACAAAGGAAACCATTGCATTCCTACGAAGATCTAAATAAGCCTTATTCGTTATCAACCCATATAAACTCTCTCGAGGGGTTATCATTTGTCATATTTCATAGAGCACAAGCAGCAGAAGGAAGAGGCAGTCATGGCTTGCGCAATTATGAAGATAACCAAGACATCGGGCATAAACAGGCTCAGGAACATCACCGCAATTTTCACGGAAAGAAATATACCCACACTCAACCAAAACTCCCTAGTGTTTTGCAGTTTTTTAAGCTTCAAAACGTCAAAAGAAACCCATTTTTCCGATGGATACAAACCCAAAATCAACAACGTGTTTTTAAACCACTTGAGCACGTCTGCTGCGGCCAACTATGCTTTTCAAGCAAATCCAATTAGCAGAAATGCTGGTCACATGACCAACAGTGCAGCTGAAGAGGACTTGAGGATTTTGGCCAAGGAAGGGAAGCTGAAGGAAGCCATGGAAGCTTTTGCAAGCATGGAAGAAAAAGGTAGTTTTTTGGATTCATATACTTACAACTGTGTGCTTCAGTGTTGTGCCGATAGAAAAGCTCTGGGCGAGGGGAAAAGGGTTATTGAGCATATGAATAGGACTAGCTTTAGACCAGATGTTTCTGTTAATAATAGGATGCTTGAATTATATGGAAAATGCGGAAGTGTGCAGGATGCACGACAACTGTTTGACAAAATGTCAGAGCGAGATTCTGCTTCCTGGAACTTTATGATTGCTGGGTATTCATATAATGGGCTCGCCCAGGAGGCGTTACAGACTTTTGGGCAGATGCAAGAGCATGGTTCGAGGCCAGACGGGAATAGTTTTCTTGGTGTACTTTGGGCTTGTAGTAGATTGGGATTGGTGGACAAAGGCAGGCAGTATTTCGAGTCCATGAGCAAGGATTATGGACTGTTGTATTCCACGCAGCACTATGTGTGCATGGTTGATATACTCGCTCGTGGTGGCGGGCTGGAGGAGGCAGAGGAATTTATCAATAATATGTCAGTGAAACCGACTGCTTCAGTTTGGAATACCTTGCTGAATTTCTGCAAGAGCCACGGCAATGCAGAGATGGAGAAGCGGGTAGCCAAAAAGATCGCTGAATTGGATACCAATATGACAGCTGTGCCGGTATCGAATACAGGCGGTATAGGTGGGAGATATGCTAATAGAGGAGCTAGAAACAATAGCAAAGACATTGGGGGAGATGTAGATATCATGAAGCCCCCAACGCCGAAGGCAAGTAATGTGCATGAGTATAGAGCGGGGACCTTATCTCATCCGCAGAGGGAACAGATCTATGCAAAGCTGGATGACTTGAGTGGCAAGATGAAGGAAGCAGGGTATGTGCCTGATACAAAGTATGTGCTGCATGACGTGGATGAGGCACAGAAAGAGATAGCTCTGATGCATCACAGTGAGAGGTTGGCAATAGCTTTTGGGCTTATCAGCACGCCACCTGGAACAACATTGCGAGTAATTAAGAACCTCCGTGTGTGTGGCGATTGTCATAATGCCATCAAGATTATTTCTAAGATTGAGGAGCGGGAACTTATTGTTAGGGATGCAAAACGTTTCCATCATTTTAAGGACGGAAAGTGTTCTTGTGGAGACTATTGGTGATGCAGAAGGAGTGACAACAACGGAGAAGTATCGTGATGGCGTTTCCAGCCATGGCTTCACTAGAAAATCATAGGTACACAGTCCAGTTTCTTTACAAGTCTTATTTGGAGCGTATTAGATTTTTGTTTTATAGCACCAAGATGCTGTCAATTTCAAGATTTGTTCCATTTTGTAGTATTAATAGAGCAAATATGGCATCTATGCAAGTTGCTAAGTAGGTCTTTTAGGACTAGAGTAAGTGCTTCTAAATGAAGGATAATTGTACTTTGCCTTCTGTACTCGTTAAACACACTGGTTTCAATCACATGAAATAACAAGGGTAGCTCATTCAATAATATGTATGGCCATGGACATTTTTTGGTTTGACAATAGTTATGATGTTGTGATCCCGGAAAATTATATAAATGTAGGGTTAGTGGAAACTTAAAATGCTTTAGTACATTGGTCATTGGTATAATTTTTGATTTAATAGATCGATGGGAATTGGGTTTGGCTTTTTATGCTATTACATTCTATATTTTTTTAAAACGAATGCTTCTGGGATTCTATAAAGCAGGTTTGCTATTCAACTTCTTCTTTGGCTTGGTTGTTGATTGTGTGTCAGACTCGTTAAATTGCATTCATTTATTCCCCTGTAATGTTGCCACAGCTTCATCTGTTATAGGAAACTTATAAGTCGTGTACCAATTTTTCAATGCTGAAGATGCTTAGGAGTTTCACATCATTTTAAAAAAAATATTACCCTGAGGCTTAAGTTTTAATAGGGTATATTACTATACATTCTTAGCCAACTGAATGCATTTCTATTGTAGCTCTTTAGCCAGTTGGATAAATGGATATAACAATATCAAGTTTCAGCTCCTTAGTGTTCAAAATATAATCAAGCATGGTCTGTAGGATGTCGATCAAGATTTGTATTGAGTTAGAGGTTGAAGAATTCCTTTGAGGCTCAAACTTAAATAAGAACCACTAAAGGAAGTTAAATGATGCAGTGAAAAATTTGGGATCCAAGGTCCTCTTCTACCTTTGGAACTTGGAATCAATCTTTAGATGTTCTATACATGTAGAGTAAATTAAAATCACCATGTGCAAATTGGGATTCAAGTTCTTATTCTGCCCTCGGGTCTTATGGAACAGACCATTGCTTTTGGGCTTTGTCTATTCAGTGCATCTTGAGTTAATCAAAACCATCACGTGCTAAGTTCAAAGTACACACAAAATGAATTGTTAAGGTTATACCAAATGCCATGTAAATTTATAATAATCAATTGCATCTATTCTCTTGTGCTTTCACTTGGTTATCAAAATTCAATATTCGTGGTCTGCATTCATGTTAACTCACCCAAGAACTTGCTCATCACAAATGTGTTAGCTGACAATATGATCAAGATTATAACTAATCCTATCTGCTTATGTGAATTCCTACAGAATCAAATTTCTTGAAGCAATAATTCATGAAATTTTTATATATTATTAATGTCCAGCAATGTAGGTACAATTAGATTAATGCAAATTAGTTTCTACTGCCAAAGCACATTCAAGGAAATGGAGGAATTGAGATCAACAATGATTGTTTGTTTGTTCATCCTGATCATGATGCTAATGATTAATTTATATAGAGTAAACTCAAAGCATCACATGCTAAGCAAGATCCAAGGTCGGATTCCTTCCTCGGGTCTTATAGAATGGATCGCTTCTTTCGAGAGTCATCCATCCCAACCTTGATGCTAATGTTCAATGCATTTTTTGATTAACTTAAAATAATCACATGTTAAGTTCAAAGCACACATGTAATGAATTGAGAATGTGATACCAACTGCCATATAACTTATCATAATCCACCAAATTAATTCTTTTATGCTTTCACTTGGTTATTAAATTTCAAGATTTTATTGCTTGCATTTATGTTATCATTACTCACCCAAAAACTTGCTTTGTACAAATGTAATAGCTGCTAATGTAATCAATATCATAACTAATCTTATCCTCTAATGTTGATTACTATAAAAATCAAACAACTTGAGGCAACAATTCATGAATATGTATAGGATTAATACCCAGTGTTGTTTCATGAATATGTATAGGATTGATACCCAGTGTTGTAGGCTCAATTGTGCTAATGCAAGTTAATTTCGGTTGCAAGAACTTTCCAAGGAAATTGAGGAATCAAGGTCACCAAAGGTTTATCCTTTATTCCTCTCATGGAGCTATTGTTAAACACTAAGTTACCGGTTTGGGTTCGCGTTCGAGGGTTCAGTCAAATATATTTTTGGGGTTGGGTTCGTTGATACAAAAGCATATAAAAATCAGAAATATATACATATTTAGAGCAATAATTAAGTTCAAAATACCCCACCATATTAATAGTCAAATAACATAGCAAAATACACCACCATATTAATAGTCAAATATTAGTCAAACTTGAATGCCATGACATAGATTAAAGTTAGAAAGTAATAATGTCAAGCATCAACATGCAGCCATCATTGATCAAATATCATATGGGTCATCAAAAATATCATTATCACCATCCATATTAGATGATGTATGTAGTGGTAAATTAGAAGAACCACAAATAGAGCCACTGGCACTGGCACTAGCATTAGCATAGGCACTAGCACTCTCATGCTCTCTAGTTGGCTCATAGTTATTGTCAACATCAAGTGTAGACAAGTGGGTAGTAGAAGCATCCAAGTCAATACGCTCTAGCTCGATATTCCATTTCCTTGTGTCCCCTTCTTTATAGCCACTTTGTGTGTAACGAGTCACAAGTTTGAATGCACATACACCAAGTCTTGGCTTCTTTGAATGTAGTCTATTGCGCTTTATTGAGTGGATGAAGGAGTATGTGCTACATTTCCTCTCAGATGAAGATGAACTAGCAACCTATCAAGACCAAATTAGAGAGTTAAGAGTTACAAAATTTTAAAAATTAAAATATAAATAGAACTTAAAAGATAAAAGATATATTTTTTTTATAAAACTTACTTGCAATAAAATTTTGATCGCAAGAGGTTGTAGGTATATGTATGCTTGACCATGGAAGTACCACCAACTATGAGCATCGACCATGTACTTTTCTCGAAGAGCATCAAGACCACAATCGTTGGAGCATGCAAAACCCATGAACTTAGCCCTCATTGCATCATGTCTATCACGATTAGTGAAGAGTCTGTGAAGTGGTGCCTTGTACCCTTGAGCCACTTCAACATCTTGATATGAGGCAACTCTTGTTGTCACAAAAAGGAGTTGAGCACTATAGTATTTGGGACTCAATGCAAAGGCAAGAAGATGCAGTGTAGTGGTCATTTTGTTCCATCTCTCTACAATGATTTTGAGTAGTTCTTTGAAGAACTTTTCTTTAGGATCTTGCTCTTTTGCATATATGATGACTTTCATCTTCTCAATCATTGAGTCGATGACATCATATACCTCACCTAAACAAGACCTATTCATGTCGGTATAATGGATCATGCTCAATATGGGCTCAGTGAAATTGAGGAGATCCCACCAAATGTCATCTAGGATCATTTGGTTAACCTTTGTTGACCTTGTAGTGCTAGATTGCCTCCATATGGACCAATTTGGGCTGATGACCATGTTAGAAAGTGCCTCACAAATCTTCACAAGTTGTCTCAACACAATTGTGTTACAGGCAAAATGGGTCTTAGCAACCTGTTTGAAAATCAAAATAAAAAAAATAAAAATTACAAAAATTAAAATTAAAATAAAGTTAAAAAGTTTACTAAAATGAAACATGTTTATTATTTAACTTACCTTCAATAGCTCCAATTTTGAGAATGTTCTAAATATGCCTTGCGACATATGGTGGTTGGTGATGAACATTTGGATGTCTTTGGCCTCAACATACACTTGTTTGATCCAATCAATTTTGGTGCCAATTTTTTGTAGCATTAGGTTGAGGAAGTGGAAAGCAGAAGGTGTCCAAAAAATGTGTGAATAATGCTCATCAACCAATAATCCAACAACCCTACAAATTTTTGCATTGTTTGTTATAACTTGCACAACATTTTGAGGGCCCACTTCATCAATGGCTTAACAAAGAATGTTAGCAATAAATGCACCATCCTTCACCTCTCCTTCACAATCCAATGCTCTAAAAAACATTGCCCCTTTAGGGGACACTGCAATAACATTGATCAATGGGCAATTTTTTGTATCTTTCCATCCATTAGAAACGATGGACACCCCTGATTCAACCAATAGATCCCATATGGGCTTCAAGGAGTCCTCGACAAATTTCACCTCTTTATCTAATAAGGTGCCACACACCTTCTGAAAACCTAGGCCCTTATACCCTTTTGGAGCCTTATTAATTGATTTCACTAGTTTTTGCCAATATGGTAAGCAAACAACATTGAATGCTAATCCATTGGCATAGACACATCTTGCTATGTCTTGATTGGCAATCTCTAGCCTCATTTTAAAATGCCATTTCCAACGGTCCCTTTGATCTCTTTTGTGTAGAGGCCATAGGTTGCTCTTCAAGTATGGACATAAATGGATGGCTCTCTGCAGGTTGAAAATGAGAAGGCGGTGTAGGGGGCTTCATCCCTCGAGATACTTTCCCTAACAAAAGATGATTTGATTTACGACCTAGTGCTTGGTTTGCTTTTCCTTGCTCTTCAATATATGCCAATACTTGTATTTTTGGAATGCCATGACCATCTTTGCTTAGACAAAATTTGATGCCTTGTCCAGGGATCTTGCACAAATGGCCTTTCACTTGACTGTATGACCTCGAATATTTAACTTTAAAATGACCATAAATCCAAACATAATCTCCACCACTTGGAATTTGTTGTACCATTTCAACATATTTCCAAAGGGGAGTTTGGGTTTGTTTTGATGCGGGATTGGCTCGTAGAGCTAGAAATGGTTGCCATTGTGATACCTAAGACAAGTTCAATAAACAACACATTCGAAGAATTGAAACAAATGAAATTTGAAAACAAAAATATTTTAATATATAAATACAACTTAATAGTTAATTCATTTAAAAAAATTAAGCTTGTGTTATAGATACCTAGAAGAATGAAAACAAATCAAAAACTTCAAAACAAAACAAGATAGTTTATTTGTTAAAAAAAGAATTTAGAAAAAAAAAACTATAAACTTAAAAAAACCTCTCTTTTGAAGAAATCTTCCTCTACAATCTCCTTGACAACAAACAAACACTTGCAAATGTGTAGGTGTAGCACAACAACCAACTTGGAGTGTTCAACGATCAATCTCCAACTCTATCCATGCAATGGCAAGCAAGAAAATAAGTTCAACAATATGAAAAATGAGTTTGCTTTTGCCTATTAGATGTTTTATATCTCACATTTTAGGGTTAGGGGAGCGAATTGGGCTTTTTAGAGTAAAAAAAGGTCAAAAAAGTCAAAAAATCCAAAATTTGTTGGCTAGGTGCATGAGTGGCCGAAATTCAGCACGGGTTCACTTGGGTTCGGCCGGGCCAGACCCACAGGCTATGGGCTAGATCCTGTTTGAACCCACAAGGGATTGAACTCGAACCTCGAACCTGGGTCGGATTGAACCAAGACTTAGGGTCTCCTTGGGACGAACCAATAACTTAGGTTAGGCGCATAGACAAACAAGATGAGACTTACACTTACCCATGTAACAATCTATGTTTAATATGTCCTTGCAAAGAGGTTCTCCAGAGAGTTTGAAATAGGCAGTTGCAACATTGAGTAGTTAGTTACATGCTTCAAATTTGTTTGAAAATCCAAATTTGATAGTGAAGTATGTAATCAAACATCTATGCTTGCCCAAATCGAGATAAAACAACTACCATATGGTCTCAACAATCAAAACTATGAATTCTTAGTGTTCCAAGCTTTGTAACTTGTCTTTAGCACCATACTGAAACATTAAAATAAATCTTAAGAAAATATTGATATTCCGTAGTATATATTTTACAAAGTTTTGTGGGGATGCAAAATATCCATTGTTCTATGGTGTAATGCCCCCTTTTTATGGGCAGCATTGAATGAGTTTCTCTGTGTTTAAAATAAGGCAACTGAGTCTTTAGTTAGGGAGCAGCTGTGTCTTTATGTCTTCCAGTTGAGCAGCATCTGGGGTTTTCAGTTAGGAAACTTGAATAGTGGAAAAAGGTGCTGAATTGGTCTCACACATGTCAGTTAACTGCTCAGTTACCTGCCAGCTGACTTTCTTAATTTGAGGGACTGATTTGTTAGTTAGCTGCCCATGAATAAGGGAGTCTATCAGTTAACTGGCACAGGTTCATGAAGTGTTTGCCACTGATTGAGGAGCACAGAAGGTAATGGGTTATAAACTTATAAGAAGTAAGGGGGAAAAAAGAAAGGACATCTTTTGGAAATTAAAACAAAAACTCAGTTTGATGTTGCTACAGAAGTTTTGGCACTTGGGATGAAAACCTTAGGCGTATTGACTAATGGTTTGTTCTCTGAGAATGAAAACTCTTAGGCAACAGCAGTTCATGATGCAGGACATTATAAGATTATCAGGGCATCATCAGCACCATTAAGGCATCAAAATTTGCTTGCTGCAGAGCATTGTCAGGAGCCTCAAGGAGTGAGATCTGCATACTGGGTTTGCCTAGTAAGTGTATTAGTTAAGTAAATTGTAATTGCTGTGTGGGTCTAAATTATAAAATAAAAAAAATATTTTTGTTGCTGGAATAGTTTTTCTTTTTGGTTTTGTTGTTTCTTTATATACAAACTAGCAGGGGTCATTGTAATGGTATTAGAGCTAACATCTTGCCAGCATGTGGAGTATGGCGAGAAACGGAAGGTCCATGACAGAGAAGGGAAGAGAAGAACTGTTTCAAGGCACTATAATAGGAATGTGAATGGGACAAGATAGAATGATGAGGTTGCTGGCAACGAGCCAAGAAAGAATGGAGTTGTTGACACAGTTGCCACAGATCCAGAATAACACGTCCACCACCACCCCTCTGCAGAATCAAGGTCATTCCAAAGGAGAAAGTTCATCTACAACTAACCAAGTTTCATCACAAAACCTTTTGGGTCCATGTTTCTGCAGAAAGAAGAGAAGGAACCTGAGATTACTTCTGCGGAGGAGCTTGACTGACTTTTTGAAGAATATCAAGGGAAATCTAAATAAATTAAAGCCACCGTATCTTTCATCAATTATTTGGAGATATTGAGCAAGAGATTTGGGAGCAATCCGAGTAACAGTGGTAGAGAGAATTAAAGCAAAAGGCGAATAAACTAAATGCACCCACCTTTCATGGCAGCAACAAAATATCTTGCTTGGGCTTGGTTGCAAAAGTTTTAGGCTTACTTCACATAATCCCTATGATGGAAGAAAATGTAATCCAGTTTGCCACAATACATTTGGAATGCCTTGCTTATGATTGGTGGCACCATGGTTTGGTCATAGAAGGGCATGACCTTGTGCAAACTTTTGATGTTTTTAGCCAAGGATTGCTAGATAGATTCAAGTAGAAGGATGAGGAAGAGTATTTCAGAGAGCTCACTAGAACCAAACAACATACCTCGGTAGATGCTCATGTACCAGAGTTCCAAAGAGCTGTAGGTATGGTACCCAACATATCAAAAAAGAGGATTGTTTCTCTCTATATTAAAGGTTTGTATGAGCCACTCAAGGGTCTAGTTGAGGCCTTTACATCATCATTGCTTTAGGAAGTTATTAAGAGGGCTTTGACACTTAAGCCATTTGAATTGAGGAACAAATTTTCATCTTAGCCTAGATTACCCACCACTAGACTACAAAAGGGCAATTTTCAAGGAGGAGGATTCAATTCACAAAGAGCTACTCCTCAAGCCATTGCGGCTAAAAAGATTGATGAGTAGACTAAAAATGTGCTTACAAGAAAAAAATTTATGCTTCTCCTACAGGGAGCCCTGGGGACCTAATCATAGATGCCTTGGCAAGGGTCAAATTCATTATATTGAGGTGATGTTTGATGAGGATGAGATTGAAGCTGAAAAACCAAAACTAAAACAAGCAATAGGAAAAAAGAGTGTTGAGCTAGGATTCAAGATAGAAGAAGGTGCAAGTGTTTGCCACAGTATGCTTGCAACTCTCTCAGAGGCACCACAATATCTTCCATTTAGGGTTCATGGAGAGCAATTTAGGTAGCCAATTTAGTTATGGAGAGCTATCCATAACTTCATTGATGATGGCTTGGTTGTTAAGGAAGGATTGAAGTTTGAAGACTTTGCTGGATCCAATGTTATTGTTGCTGATGGATTCACTATTCCATTCACCAAGGTAATTTGTTAGCTTGAGTTATTCCTTGGTGATTATAACACATGTGATGATTTCTATTTGATGGTACTAGGGGAAGCAAATACGGTCCTTGGTGTATAGTGATTGCATTCCCCTAGGGAGTTTTGTCAAAACTATCAATTAATGGAATTGAAGTTTAAATCTCATGGGAAGGACATGATACATACAGGGATACTTGAGAGGTCACAACTAGGAGAATGGAAGGAACTCCCTATAGGGAACCAACCTCATGGACAGGTAATCGTTTTGTTTTGAAAGGCATGCTAACTTTGTCTTTAGGTAATCATGACCTTTATCACATTGATGTGTAGACTATTATGGACAAGTATATTGTGGTGTTAAGTGATGTGCCTCCAAGATGGCCATTGGGTAAGGGATCTCAACACTTCATAGAGTTGGGCTCTAATTCCTTCATGATCAACCCCACCAACATCTACAAATACATAAAGAAGAAACAAAGACCATTATTGCTTGGGAACTAAGTTATTGGGTACACCCCTTAGGGGTCTCGATCTCGTACTAAACGATTGCAGGTATGGGTCCTACGATGGGAGTAGCTTGGGTATGCCCAAGGTCCTACCCAGGCACCTTGGTAGGACCTTGGGCGAACCCAAGGGCAGACCAAACCAAAAATTAAATAAAAATCATATTTTATAAACATTTTTATAAACAAAAATCATTTTTTAAAAACATTTTTATAAAAAAATGTGCCAAATACTTGATTTCACCATTAAGTGATAAAATTGTGAAAATGGCGTGCACTATGAAGGTTTGTGTGGTTTCAAAGGCCTTATTTTGGGCTTGGCGGTAGGGGCTCTACCCTTGACCCTGCCCTATTTCGCAATAGGGAATGTGCTAGGGGAGCTGCCCTCAAACCTCGTGAGGGGCATTGCCCCTTGACACTAGTAGGGACATTGCCTCCAAACCCCCACAAAACTTGATTACAATGAGGGGATTTGGGAATGGAGACCAAAAATGACAACTTAGACAATTATCTTTATGACTATCATAATATCATTGATCAATGATGAAGTATCATACTATCAAACATCAAATGTCATTATTATTATAAAATATAATATTATATGATATATCAAATGTATTTGAAATTTTGTATTTTTTAAAATTTTTTCACATACGTACATACATATATATATATATATATAGCTGTACCCAAATGTACTGTACCCAAGATTTTTTTTTGTCATACCAGCATGCCAAAACTTCGTACTTGTACCAAAACCGGCAACTTAGCTTGGGAAGAATCAAAGATACTGGGGCATTAGTGTTGCATTGCTTGTGAGCAAGCAATATTGGGAAGGATGGATATTTAATGTTCCCTTTTTATCTGCAACATTGAATGAGTTGTTTTGTCAGTAGTTAGATAGGATTAAATTTTCAATTAGGAATGTTTATGTTCAAAATAAAGCGGCTGAGTCTTCAGTTAAGAAGCAGCTGTATCGTTATGTCTTCTAGTTGAGCAGCATTGGGGCTTTTAGTTATGATTTAGTTAGGAAACTTGAATAATGGAATAAGGCTTTGGGTTAGTCTCGCACTTGTCAGTTAACTACCTTGTTAACCTGCTAGTTGTTTGCCGTAATTTGAAGGACTGATTTGTTAGTTAGTTGCCCATGAATGAGGGAATTGTTTATTAGTTAACTACTACCAATTCAAGAAGCGATTGCCGTTGATTGAGGAGCATGAGGTTGTGGCTTACAAGAGGTGTGAGGGAAAAAGGATTTGTTTTTGGAAATTAAAACGAAAGTTTAAGTTTGAGGCTCTACGACAATTTTGGCACTTGGGGCAAAAACCTCAAGTGAATCCACTATTAGCTTGGTCTTTGGGAACAAAAACTCTTTGGCAATATTAGTTTGTGGTGTAGGACATCATCAAGATTATCAACATATCATCAAAACCAATAAAGCATCATATCGTCTTGTTGCAAAGCATCAATAGGAGCTTTATGGAGTCAAATCTGCATACTGTGTTTGCCTAGTAGGTGTATTAGTTTACTAAATTGTAATTGTTATTTGTGTGTCTAGACATTACATTATAAAATAGGAAAAAAGCTATTCGTTGCTGAAATAGTTTTTGTGTTTGGTTTGTTGTTTCTTTTGTATGCAAACTAGTAGCCGTCACCACATATGGGAATGTGTACCCCCAAAAAATTTGTGTTTTGGGAATGGTGACATCTTAGGGATGATGGGATTGGGATGGGACATCCCCCTCTGTTCCACGTGTTAGGAATAGGATCATAGAGAAATATACAAAAAATCTAAGTTATCGGGTTCTTCTCTTTTGCCCCTCGTACTCGTGTGGGTAGGGTTCGGGTCTTGGTTCTTTGCTGGTTCTTCTTTGGTTTCTCCCAGGGTCCCTCTCGGGCACCTCAGGAGGGACCCTGGGCAAACTTGGGCCGAACCTAGCTGAACCTAGGGGGACCCAAGGGTTCCCCAAGAAAATAGCAGAATAAAAGTAAAATTTTAAAACATTTCTATAAACAAAAAAATGCTTGCATACATAATTTCGCCCTTAAGTGACAAAATTGTGAAAATGGCATGCGTATTGATTGTAATTTTCATTGTGTATTGATGTTTGACAAATCATTGAATTATGAATGTATGCGTATTTTAATTTTTGCAAATTATGAGGTATTTTAATTTTTTTTTATTGGCAATTATGAATATCATTGTTTTATATTATATAATTATAAATTTTGTACCACATACATACATACATACATACATACATATATATATTCTCATACCCGTACCCAAGGAAAAAAAATGCCATACCACTGTACCTGTAGCCATACCTGAACTGGTAACTTAGAATAAAATGAATGTAGAAATAAAATATAAAATAACACAAAACACAGAGACAGTGGTTCACACAATATGCGCTATGTCCACAGAGAAACAACTAGTCTTTCTTTTATTTCGTCCAACAAAACGAAGGTATACAACCTACAACACATCCACTATAACCTCTTCGCTCTATCACAGTCTCCACACACAATATAATACAATACTCGTCCGTAATACAATGCCCTCATAAAAGGGGGTTGCCTTCTAGGGCAAGAAAAACCAACATAATCTCTACCATCAGATCTGTGACCTAATGATAAATGGTCTAAATTTACAATAAAAAGTATATATAAAATGTGGCTTTCGAGGGCATTGCTTGAATCCTTGTTGGGGGGATGGGACCTTTGGTGTTGGTGTAGGTTTTTATTTTCCTAGTGAGTCAATTTATTGTCCCTTAGTCCTAGGTTTTTCCTACACTTAATTAAGCTTTCTTAGGATAATAAATTGAGTTTATGACTAGGAGATAAGTGTGTTGTGTCCCCTTTGTTAAAGGGTGGAACCAATTTCCACTTTTGGTGGCATCCTCCACTTTTTGTGGTTGATTCCTATTGGTTGGATTTGCCACCTATCTCCTTTCCTTAGTTTTATATAAACTCACTATCTAGCTTGTATTTGCATACTTTTGCTTCTTCATACATTGATACTCTTGCAACTTTGATTCATGCATTTATTCATGTATTGATTCAGCTTGGAAGTTATTAATGCAATATTGTCACATCGACATTGCATAATCTCTCGTAGTCTTGGTTTGCATTCTTATGTTTTTCCAGTTTATGTAACTTTGATTTTCTCTTAAAAAGTTCCTTGGGTTTTCAATCTATTTCAGATTTCTAACATGGTATCAAAGCTTTTGTTTTGAGAAATCTAAGTTCATAGATTCCTGATTGAGAGATTGAGTTTCTTGTAAAGATCTTGTAAATTCCCATATGCTTTTCTCTTGTGTTTTGAACAATCTGGAGAATCGGAAAGGATTTGCAAAGATCTAATAACCTCTTCATATTGCATATGTGTTTTGTGAGATCCAGGTGATTGCAACAGTTTTGATTATACTGGCAGCATTTTTGACTGTTCCAATGTGTCCAGAAGGCTCAAGAAAGTCAAGATTGACTTTTATTTCATCCAAATTGGAGATCATTTGACATAGTTGCAAACGAGGGTTTGAAACTCAAATTTGGTGAACAACTTTTTATTGAAGCATTTTTGGTCAAAGCGGACCTTGCTATTGTGTTCAGAAGGCCCAAAAACCCCTATTCTCATATAAAATTTGTCTATTTCAGACGAATTTTATTTTTGACAAATTTTTCTTTTGTTGTGAGGGCTGTCACTTCAGGCTAAATTTAGCCATTTAAAAAAAAATCATAACTTTTCGCCATAGTGTCTATTTTCTGCAAACGAGATATCGTTGAAAAGTTGGAGACGAACACTTTCCATTCACAAAGTTATTGAAAATAAAATTTTCCATTTTCTGCCAAATATTGCAGGTTGAAGCTATTTGGTGCAATGTTTTTCAAAAGGCCATAACTTTCACCCCGGTGCTCCGATTTTTGGAAACAAGTAGGCGTTGAAAAGGTATTGGAGAGCACTACACAACCATAAGGCTAATTTTTCCACATTGTGTCTCAGGTTCATTTTGTATTAGAATTTGTAATTGTGGCTATTTTGAGTTTATTGAGTATTGTATCTTGGAAAAGGCTTTGTAAACACACTGAATTATAAAGTGCCAACCTTATAATATTTGGCAGAGGGGCAGAGGGGGGAGGTGGGTGATCTTTGATACTAGTGAAAAGGGTGGGGGTATTCTTAGTGTTCTTGTGCTCACTTTTTTTCCACATTCTCTTTTGCATTTCTTCATCATGGCAACAATAGTTCCTACTCTAATGGCATACAACTATTTTGATTGGAAATAAGAAATAGATATTCACTTAAGAAGACTTGGTTTGGATAGAGTAGTAATGGGACTAGAAACTGAACCAACTAAAGATGAAGAAAAGTTTGAGTGGTTTAACAAATGTGATAGAGCATATGGAGAATTGTGTGTGTATGTATCTCTTGATTTACTCTTTCATATTGAATCTTTGAATACTCCAAATGAAATATGGAAAAAGCTAGAATCTCTTTGTGGCACACAAGATTCTATGAGGGGTCATATGTTGGAGAATGAACTAATTAGTTTAAATCCAGACAACTTCAACACAATTCAAGATTTCTTCACCAAAATGAAATCACTAAGGCTACAGCTACAACAATGTGGAATTGATAAGAAAGATGAACAATTGATTCTAAGTATTCTCTCAAAGCTAAGTTTTGAATACTCAGTATTTGTTTCTACCTTCTATGCTACTAAGGATGCACTTGGGTCTCAATTTAAGATGCCATCTTTGGATGATTTTGCTACTTCTCTCACACGGGAGTAGGATAAGCTAATTTAGATGGGCACTCTTAAGTCTTTTAAGTCACATGCTTTGGTTGTCAATCTTGGCACAAATGAATAAAGAGGACAAAGTAGTAATAAGTATAAGAAACAAAAGAATAGCAAAGAGAAGAAGAATCAGAAATCAGCTACTCCAAAAGAAAGTAAAGAGGCCTCATCTTCAAAAGGTGACAAGCCTAAGAAAGAGAGGGTCAAATGTGCCTATTGTAAGAAACCCGGTCATGATGAGCACAAGTGTTCGAAGAAACAGGTTGTTCTCATAAGGCCAAAGACAACAAGGGGAAAGGAAAGGGAAAGGCCCTTGTAGCAGTTGCTTCTCCACCATCCACATGGGTTCTTGATTCGGGTGCTTCACACCACATGGCTTCAACTGAAGATGAGCTTGAATCTATGGAGCCATGTTCTATGCCTTCCATTTTGATGGGTGGTGACACTCCACTTGAGGTGTGTGGGAGAGGGTCTGTTGATAGGAGGGATGGCACATTTCAAAATGTTCTTTGTGTGCCCTCATTATCAACTAATCTCCTATCTATCTATTAAATCACTCACACAGGTACAGGCAAGAGAGTTGAGTTTACTCTAGATTCAATGGTGATTTGTGAGATGCAAAATGATTCTATAGTTGCAACTGGGGAGGTTGATCACCAATCTTGAGTCTACACCTTCTCACATTTTGCTCCTAATGATTTGACAAATGTTCACATTGAGGCATCTTGTGTGGACACTTTTGACGAGATTCAACATGGTCATTTGAATCTTGGTACTGTTTCATCTACTAAGGATCTAGTGACCTGTGCTGATATTCCATCTCCATCTATTGTTGTACCTAAGGATGCTTGTGATACCATAGTTTTGGTTCCTTGTGATTCAGTGCAGTAGGACATACATTGTCTTCCAGAGATGGCTACTTGGGATGAGTACTTGACAGACATTGCTGATTTGTTTTGTGAGTCCTACATTTCAGACTTGGGAGACATCTTGATGACATTCATCTTCTCTTTGATGGAGCTGATCCTTCTTCAATTGCTGCAAGGGAACACTTTGACCCTCTTGTTCATTCTCTACATGATCATTCTTTGCAGTTTGACATGAGTGTGGATTCTTTTAGACATCATTTGGAGGAGGCTTCTTTATCTTCAGAGCAAGTATCCTTGTCATTGGATTGTGTTCTACAATCGTTTCTAAGAGATTTTGATTTGTCATCTTCAGCAGTGTGGCCTAGAGTGCCTGATTTGATTGTGACTTCTTTCAGCATTGACATGAAGACACTTGAGTCAACTTCAGAGACTTCATACATCTTACACTTTCTTCCTACATATTTCTTTAAGGACTTGTGAGATAGCTTGCTCACAACATTGGTTTTGTTTCATAATAAAGTGAGTTTATGACTAGGAGATAAGTGTATGGTGTCCCCTTCCTATAAGGGTGGAACCACTTTCCACTTTTGGTGGCATCCTCCACTTTCGGTGGTCCATCTCCACTTTTTGTGGTTGATTCTTATTGGTTGGATTTGCCATCTACCTCCTTTTCTTAGCTCTATATAAACTCAATATCTAGCTTGTATTTGCATACTTTTGCATCTTCATGCATTGATACTCTTGCATCTTTGATTCATGCATTCATTCATGTGTTGATTCAGCTTGGAAGCTATTAATGCAAATATTGTCACATCGACATTGCATAATCTCTCGGAGTCTTGGTTTGCATTCTTATGTTTTTCCAGTTTATGTAACTTTGATTTTCTCTTAAAAAGTTCCTTGGGTTATTCAATCTATTTCAGATTTTTAACACTTGGACCCCATAGGGGGCACCCCCCCTGCACCCTCCGGTGCTGAAATGAGCTCTATAACCAATAAGATCAGGCTCCATAACCAACACCACGATCATTACTTGTTGTATGGAAGCCCAAGCAAACTTGGATGGAACCCAACATGGCTGGATGGAACTAGGACATAGTTGCATGCTTGACTGGGTGCAAATACCCTGTTTTTTTTCTTAAAACCCTTCTTGTGCTGGCCGAAACGTTTGTGCCCAATGGTTTTGAAAAGAACGGTGAATGCATTTTCATCTCTTAAAACCCTTCCTCTGCTGGCTGAAATGTTTGTGCCCTATGGTTTTGAAAAGAATGGAGAATGCAGTTTGCCAAAATGTCTTGCTCTTTAGTCTGCCGTAGCGTTTCTGCTTGTGTAACTGATTATATATACAGCAATATTATAAGTTTCTTGATTATATTCAGCCAAACATGACAATCACTTCGTAAACTTTCCCAATTATTTAATACTTTATAGGGAATATTATATTGATTTATTGTTTAGAATAATCGAAGTTTTTAGGTTTGTTATTTTCATTTATATAATATATTTTATATTTATTATTTATAAAATTATAAATTATTTATATATTTGTACTTTGTAATATATTTATATATTACAAATTTAAATTATAATATATCTGATCCTATGTGGTATTCTAAACTTAATTCCTACTTTTATGCTGCGAATATATATGTATGTTTTAAATATTTTTTTTTGTACAAATGAACCCAAAATTAACTCAAGTCCCAATTTTCTTTTGCTGGTTCCATGAACTGAATCTACGAACCTGAACCAGGATCCGGACCAGGTCGTGAAGACTGATCAAGATCATGATGATCAAAGTATTGGCTGCTGAGAAAGTTAACATAAACCAAACTTACAGAAATAGCTCTAATGGTTCTGATAAATTTCATTACCAGGAAAAGCATTGTGAAAAATCAGAATCTGCATTTCTTTATGAAAAGGAGACACCTACATGTGCTTCAGTAGAAGAAATGGGTGCTACCTTTGCAGGTAACAGAGAAGAAGGTAGCAAGAGTAAGGGGAATGATTCACCATCACTTTTCTCAACATGGTATATATGTTGGTATTATTTCTCAACGTGGTATAAATGTGGCTATACTCAATCTCTTTGTTCTTTTTTGATGTTCTTTTGCTTTACCATCAATAAAGAACTAAAGAGACTATTTCCCCATGTTTATGGATGCATCCCTTTTCTGGTCTCCTAGTTTTGAAGGTTTCTTTCCTTTTCCTCCTCCTTGAGAAGTGTCTTAACCCTCTGGTATATCTGGATACCCATGCTTTGAGCAGCATATTGTCTTGTCTATATACTCATGAATATAAACCAAGATATAGCTGTGCAGTGTGAGGTAAATAGGACAAATTGATTTGACATTTCTCAAAATTTTCTAATACCCTAAATTTTAAGAAGTATAATTTACTCTTGGGTGTTACATTTTTCATGACAATTTTAAACCGTTGAGTGTACAAACCCATTTTACTTGTCTATTACTCAATAGTTAAGCTTTTGCGCTCATGAATATAAATCAAGAACACTAGACAAGATGACTGGATCTTAATGTCTCATTTGTCAGGAATTTTTAATTCCTAAAAACAGAACCTACTGTTGGATGTTAAACTCTTTATTAGAATATTGAAAAGTGCAGGATGCAAACTACTTCTTCCTTTTACATATTCCATCGGTCCGATTTGGAGAATGTGCCCAGTCCCTGAGACTGATAATATGCCAGATTTAGGGCTTTGAGGACTGGTGCGCTGCTGCCTAATTATGTAGATTGTGATTTGGGTTGAGTCTCAGTAACAAGGACTCAGAATCAAGTTGTTTCTTTGCTTAATCTTTAGTTAAAGAAGGTAGAACCTTACAGCTTTTTCTTTTCATGGTATGGGCAGAAAGAGTCAGAGAACTCCTTGCAGGGTAGTATTGCAGGCAAATTTTTTGTTTGGAAGAATATCTGAAAGCTGGATTTGGCAATGACATGCATAAAATACTAACAGAAGCAGCATTGGCTGTGCTATTGAACCAACCTTTAATTCTTGGTGAAGAAAGGTTATTGATTTTTTCTGTTCAAATTTCATATGTTTTTTTTTATTTGCAGTGAGTCGGATATATTATTAACTATAAAAATACTCTAGTTAAAAGGCCTTAAGTTTACTGGCGCAATTCTTCAAATAACAAAAAATGAGCAAGTGTCTTATCAGTTTAACATGCAGACTACAATGCAATGCTAGAACACCTACAAAGAAAACGATAGGCCATTAGATGCCAATGATCATTGGCTGGATGCAAGAAGCTAGTAGATACACTTACAGTTACACCAAAAGCATGCCAAGGGAGATGGACCTATTATCTGGATTTAAATTAAGAAAGGGAATTTTCTCACAGTGTGGGGGTGAAATCTTGTAATAAATTAATCTAACACAAATATATAGATGTGCCCATGGAGACAGAGACCACCACTGCAATCAAACAAAGCATTCTTGTCTAAGAGAACTAGAAATGTAATACTTACTCAGAAGGAACTTGAAAATGGATCCAAAATTGTCATTTATTTAATGATTTTTCCTGTCATTGATTGATTACTACTCTTAAATTCCTCTTTGATTTCTAGGGCTAAACTCTCATTTGGTGGTTTTATTACATGTCTGGGCTGGACATTTAGTTAAAAAGAGATAAAGCTATTCTGGGCAAGGAACGACTGTGAAGGCAAATACAAAAGGCCTCTTGTTATGAGAATTAATGATCTTGAAATGACAATATGCATTTGTGCTTTTCAGGACTGGAGGGAATGGAATCAACCCATTGTTTCGTAAGGTCTGTGGCACATTCTGAAGTCAGGACAGCAGAACCATATCTTTGCTTTGACTTTATGCCTGTGCTTGTATATAAATTAGAGCAAAATTTATTTAACAATATGAGGATTAAGACTAGAGGAGGTGATACTATTTAGTTTGTTATCTCCAGGTTCAAAGGTAGCGCAGATACTGTTGCAATTCAGTCTTTCTTAAAGAATAGACATCCTGGCATGCAAGATGCTGCCTCAATGCTGCTAGGAGATCTAAGCATACCAAGCTCCAAGTCTAATTTATTTGGAGAAATAATGAAAGTCTTTATTTGTCCTGCACATGCTGTTGAAGAAGCTGTGCATCAGATTTTGAAATGGGGGTCCTGATCCAAATACCACTTTACAAATGAGAATGCACGGTAGTAGGTATTATGGTTTTCTTTAAGTTCTGTTATTGATATTAATTTTTTCCAAAGAGCTTATCTTCTCTTTGCTGGATGATGCACATGGCAGGAAGATTTAGTTAATAAATTAATAGTTAACTGTAAATAACCTTAGGATATCCCGGGGACTTGCCATTCTCTTGTCTTTAATCTTGTGAAGCAGCATTGTACTTGCTGTTTTAGAGGATAGACCTATTACCTTTAGTATGCAAAACCATCTTAGTGAAAGTAATGGAAGTATACTTATATCAACGTATAAGTATCCTAACAAGAAAATATCTCTTGCTAGATTCTCCACTTTTGCATTAATTTCAGAACCATTCTAGTATTTGAATTCAATCTCTACAGCTGTTCTAATACTGTCAAACTTTACTTCCTCCCGTGAATCAAATAAACCCTAAAGAACTAAGTAAATTTAGACATTAATTTTATGAGAACTTCAGTCTACAAATTCATGGATTTTGTAACTTGTCTGTCATAATCAACTATACTGTTTTGTAAATGATAATTCTGATACTATTAGAATTTATATTTCAATTGGATTACTAAAGATAATTATTTTATATAAATTCAACTAGAGTAGTGAGGAGAAAGACATTGAATGATTTTTTTACGAGGCAGATTAGGACTCAACAATCTCTACTTTAGATGATCTGTCATAATAATGGATATGCTCAATGTTACGTCGATTACTTGATATCAAAGTATATCTCTTGATCTCAATGATCTAACTGTGTTGTTGGATGGATGATCCCTTGTATTGCGTCTGGTATTATTAAATTTCACTTATTGTTCCTAGTCTAATTGCAGTGAGGTGATCTTTAATCCATGCTCTGCAAGGTGCACCACAATGCCATCAACCAATAAGCCTATGGATTGATAGGTTTCTTCTATTAGCAGGAAGCTCAATCCATGTTCTACCATTTGGCCTGTACAGCTTTGTTTTAGGATACTTAATGCTTTTAGAGGAAAAAGCTATTTGTTTTTATATAGATCCATGTAATGGCAAGATCTGGGCTCATATTGTGTGCGTTCTCTTTCTTTCCCTCTGGATACCTGGCTTCTTGATTAGAGTAATCTTTTGCTTGTCAATAGTCAGTGACTCAGTAGTACAAAATTGCAACGTTCTAATATGAGTAAGTCACATTTCTCCATGCTTTTTGTAGCTTCCTCAAATTAGATCAAAGGATTGGGGTCCAATGCTAAGATTTGGTTGCATTTATGGATATTTTACCTTACATCTTGGGCCACATATTCAGTTATATCTGAAGCTAACATGCAAGTAGCTACTAGATATGCTCAGCTCATTTCTGCCACGACAGAAACCAATAAATTTGATATGTTAAAGAATTTTTTTGACAACTTATTTGACTCATTTCTTGACTTCCCATCTGAAGGTTTGTAATATATAATGCTTGTTTTTCTGAACTTCATAAGTAGTGTTGTGCTCTGGCTGCCGATGCTAATAGGATGTTAAACATGCTTTGTGCAAATAAAACTTTGGCATCTCCATTCACATTTCTTTTTACAGAAGTTTTCAGAGTAGCCCCTTGGTAGAGGGTTTGGCTAACAAGATAGGATGGGGACATGCTTGGAATTGTTTTGGAGGAAAAATGATTTGTCGTAACCAAATTGAAAATGCCAACAGAAAACAGAGGAACAAGAGAGAGAGAGTGGTGACCCCCCTCCTATGCCCTTTTGCCAGGAGGCTTAAGTGTAATGTCACCAATTTTTGTAAGTTAGCATTGTGAATTAAATAATTAATTTTCAAGTTGTCGAAAAAGGTCAAAATTAAAAGACAACTTAAATTAATTATTTATTGGTCCAAAAGAAGTTGGAGGAGTTATGGAGTGGAGATGAATAAAGGTTTTGGAGAGTCTTTTGCAGGCATATCACCACATCCTTTTATGGAAACCCTAATCAGCTCTGGTGGTGAGATTATCCACCTTGGTTGATAATTGGTAAATTCATTCAGAATTTGTATTTGGGCATAACGGTTGAAGATCTCGAAATTCAGGAAGTTTTGTTCCAAATTGAATTTCAATGTGTATCAGAATGGAATTGAGAATTGGATAAATTTAATATTGTATCAATTGGTTAATTGGTGATATTTCAGATTGGTAAAGGTTGATATATATTATTCTTTAATGTACCAAAGAGCCTTACAAATGAACTACACTTTCCAGAAATTCTTAGTCGCTATAGATTTAGAAGGCAAGGTTTTAGTCGATTAAATTGGAGAAATAAGAAATTAATAAGGGTGTTAGACGGAAGGTGAGCAAAGCCATGCTGCTTTGAAGCTTTAAAAGGAATTCTTTAAGCTTAATCGTAGTCTTTGTAGCCAGTTTAATCCTGATAGCCATAACATATGTGCCAATACTAAGTCGAATTTTGCAATTGAATGGGAGCAATTCGTTGCATCATTGATGCTGTCAAGGTGTTATGAAAATATTCTTTCTTGCTATGGAAGCCTTCGATAATGATAATCTGAGCCATAATAAAAGAAACCAGAGGGCGTTGAGTTTATAATTTGAGCGTTTATTTCTTGATATTCATCGCTACTTGCTAGCTTGAAAAGATTTGAATTTAATAAACTGTCATGAGGAAAGAATTGGATAAATGAAGAACCGCAAGTCATCATTCTTGGAGTCCTAAAATTTTAGGAAGTTACTGTGCCCATACAAAGTGGGGATCGTTGGAAACATAGGCGACAGATTAATATAGCATGAAACCTGATAGCTTCAGTCTTTCCTACCAATTGCATACTGAAGGATATAGTGAACACCATGAGGATGACGGTCTAATATTAAGAATTGTGTGAGCTTAATATTAATTAATGAGTTGCGTTTGATCTAATATGAACTACGGTTCTTTACTACTACCGCCATTAGGGAAAGACTTATACGGGATTGAAGAATTAAAGGAGTCGTGATATTTGGAGTGTGAAGAATTAACATTGCTATTGTCGTTGAAGTGTATAAGTATTCATTTTCTTTAGTGAGTTGTCTCTAAAGAATTATTATCTGTTTCCTTGTAATGTTGTTTGATCTCAGTTGGAATCTCTAGTGCTGACATTTAATTCAATTGTGTAATCTTAGCATATGGGAATTTGTATATGAATGTTGCTTGTCCTTAATTTGTCATCTAGTACTGGCTATAAATATATATTATGTTTTGAATCATCGAAATTGTGAGTAGCTTATGTGATGAATACATTATAAAAAATTATCAACATTATAGCCAATTGGAAAACAAACATCAGAGCAGCAGTGGAACTAAGTGTTTGACCAAATGTTTGAAATGATCAAATTGGTAAATCGATAAAAAATCGGTGTTAAAAACTGGGTGAACAAAATTCAGAGTAGGGTAGGCCATTGCAGTGGTATCAGAGTAGTAGATTCTGCCATCCAGTGGGTTTTATCACAAAAATTTTCAATAGCAGAAATTTCTGATCAGCTTTAAGGTTTTCAGTTGTAAGCATGGCATCAAAAGGTGAAAAAGGGTTGTTTAATATGCACTTGGATGTAGGTGGTAAACTTGAATATCTATCTCAAACAAGGGATGTTATTCTCAACACTCTGAAAGAAGTAGAAGAGTGTTTGATCATAGTGGAGCAGTCACCTTGTTGAGGATTCATAAGGAATATGTAGGATATATATAAGTTATTAGCATAGTATTATTTTTATTAGTTTTCATCCTATGTAAATATCAAACAATAAAAAGTAAAAAGTAAAAAGTTAATATTAGTTTCCTAATTGTTAGGAGGTTAGCATAAATTAGTATATTGTTATTGTATTTGTATTTGTTATTTGGTATATCTTCCAAAATTTCATTTATTTATTTGGTATATCTTCCAAAATTTCAAGGGGAGATGGAAAACAAATAACAAATAACAAATACAATAACAATATACTAATTTATGCTAACCTCCTAACAACTAGGAAACTAACATTAACTTTAATTTTTGACTTTTTATTGTTTGAAATTTACATAGGATAAAAACTAATAAAAATAATACTGTGTATATCCTATGTATTCCCTATGAATCCTCGACACACCCTCTTTGGTGTTACAAGCAACGTTAATTTCTACAGTGACTTCTTTGGATCAACACAGGTTCTTGAAACATTCAAATGATAAGATTGTTGGCAATTTCCTGTTTGAGTAAGGTCTTAAGAATATTGGCACTTGAAGTTCCTTATGATAATGACACAATGAAAGAGGTTATACAATTGATGGTGGATGGTTTCCAAGATTTGGATGATATTAAATGTTCTCATTTTTCTAGAAAGTTTGCCATACTTGAAACATTTGCAAAACTCAGATTTCGAAACATCATGTTAGATTTGGGATTAGATGATTTGATTCACCAAATGTTTCATCATTTCTTTGCCATAATCAGAAAATATCATATTGATAATGTTATTGCAGCCATGCAAGCAATTATGATTTTGGTTATTAATAGAAGTGATGCTATTTTCCAGCCCATCTTATCTATATTATTGGTTGTTTTGAGGCAAGAACAGGTTACTCCTACAGTTGCATATAAATTGGTTTACAAAATTTTCAACCAATGTGTAGAGAAGCTAAAACCTTTCATGGATAATGAGGAGTTTATAACAGAACATTCAAAAGGGAAATGTACTTTGTCGTATGAGGAACAAGTGGTTGAAAAGGAAATTATAACAATGGAAGGAAATCCTTCTGAGCTTGGTGCTGTTCAAACTTCAAAATATGAATTGTGTAGTGAGGATATGATAAAGGTAGCTGACGTTGAAGGCTTTGATATTGAAGACAAATCAGATTTTATTATATGAAGATGAGGTTGATCATTCATCCAATGAGTCATGCGAGTTGAAGAAACAGATGAAAGTTATAAAAGGCATGATTATTACAACCTTATCATGTTTTGACCATACACACAATGCCATTGAAGATCTCTTTTGGAAGACTCAAATTGAGAGGAGACAAAAGGGTATTGAAGGAGGAATCTCTCTAGTCAAATAAAATTTAAGAACTTTGGAATTTGATTTCTTAAGTTTACTTTCAAATAGAGATTGTTCCATCAATCTTGCAAAAAATAGTTTGGTTGCATTGAGAGGAAAGGAGCAAGAAGTAGATAACCTCACTTTTGAGCTTAAATCTACTAAGGAGTTTTTGGAGAGTACTCAAATGATTTTTCAAGAAGCAAATTTTTAGTTAGCTGTTGCAAAACAATTAATAGAGCAAGAAAATGAGAAAAGAGATAAGGAAATCGAGCAGGTAATAGATGATTTTGATGGGCTCTATATTGATATTGATTTAGAGCAACCTTCCAAGTTAGTAAGAACAAAGTTGGAACCACAAGATAGTTAATTGGATCAAGTGACTATACACTCTTTTCAGTTTACAGATAACCCTCTTTTTGAGTGGGATGTAGATTCCACTTTTGATAATCCACATTTTGTGATGGAGGATGAGACACTTTCTAATTCTAGTGATATGGTTGATGATGAATACATGATATGAGATCCAGGTAAAACTCAAGATTGGGTTTGTGTACTTTTAGGTTCTATTTTATGGATGGGCTATAGGCAACATTGCAGATTTGAAGTTGTTGTCCACTTCCCAATCAGCCAATACATAATTTTTGCTACTTGTATTTAAGTGGTTTGGTCTATATTTTCAGTCAATAAGTGGACAACGTATCAGTGGGAGTTTAATGATGATGGTAGTTCAATCATTGGGGAAGACTCTTCGATCAATTTTAGGCTCACAAACCTTGTGTACAAGAATTTTCCTTCATTGCAGTGGCTGCTCAATCATTGCAATTTTGATTTTAACAAAATTAACTAATGAGCTAATCAATTCTCACTACTTGCAGATTATGTGTCAGCAAAGTATGGTAGATTTATTTGATATGTTTCACTTATTCCTTCATTCCATAGTGTTGAATGATGTTTATGGCAATTCTTCTAGGCTGCTAGCCTATGCTTTTTTAGATGATGCATTGTTGATTACAGTTATTTGTGTAATTTGGTGTGTATGGGAATATTTTTTGGGCAATTGGAAATTGGATGTTAATGAGATTTTTTTAGATTGTGACAAGGGAAACATTCCTAGGTCAACCAATTGCAGATTTAATACTGTTGTCACTTGTTTAATCACCAACTTAGCAGGGATTTATCTTCATCCTTTTCGGGACTTCATGGTGATTGTTGCAGAAGACCATTTTTCCTATTGATCAAAGTGTTTGTCCGATTACCTAGGATCATGATAGACAGTGGGATTGCAAAAGTGAACCTCATTGAAGTGCATTCATAGGTGAATTCTTATGGTGTAGATTTCAATTTTCCGAGGTATTTTAGTTTGGGGTTAGAGGTTGAGTATTTTTTTGGGTCACATGAGAGGCGAGCACAAATTTGCAATGTTGAGCTTATAGTTTTTATCAAAGTGGTGTACTGGTAGCTTGGTGGCTACTTCTGGAGATTGGTTTGGGATCCTGGAATCACAACTAGTTTTGGGTTGTCTCAATCAGGTGGCTTGGTAGTTGTGCTGACATTGCTTGAGAGCAAGCAATATTTGAGAAAGGTGGATTGTAACGTCCCCAATTTTTGCAAGTTAGCATTGTGAATTAAATAATTAATTTTTAAGTTGTCGAAAAAGGTTAAAATTAAAAGACAACTTAAATTAATTATTTATTGGTTCAAAAGTAACTTAAGTTCTAGAAAAGTTAAAAATATTGATTAAATTACTTTTTGGATGAATTTTCAAAGGAATTAAAATAAAAGTGAAAAAGAAAAAAGATGAGAATTTCAATAAGTTGGAGGAGTTACAAAATGGAGATGAATAAAGGTTTTGGAGGAGTCTTTTGCAGGTATCTTAGAATCACAACTAGTTTCGGGTTGTCTCAATTAGGTTGTTATTTTGTAAAATATATTATCCCCTACAATTTTATAGTTTTGAGGACTACAAAAACAAAAACACATTTCCCCCTTGTGAATGGATAGCTACAATAGATAAGCATTATCAATAATGTTTCGACTATTTTATCTTGTCATGCATCTACTAATAAAAACTATTTAGAGCTCCACCACAAGATAGTTAATTGGATCAAGTGACTATACACTCTTTTAGTTTACAGATAACCCTCTTTTTGAGTGGGATGTAGATTCCACTTTTGATAATCCATTTTTTGTGATGGAGGATGAGACACTTTCTAATTCTAGTGATATGGTTGATGATGAATACAAGCTATGAGATCCAGGTAAAACTCAAGATTGGATTTGTGTACTTTTAGGTTCTATTTTATGGATGGGCTATAGGCAAAATTGCAGATTTTAATAAGTTGTCCAGTTCCCAATCAGTTATCACATAATTTTTGCTACTTGTACTTAGGTGGTCTAGTCTATATTTTCAATCAATAAGTGGATGACGTATCAGTGGGAGTTTAATGATGATGATAGTTCAATCATTGGGGAAGACTCTTAATCAATTTTAGGCTCACAAATCCTATGCGTACAAGCATTTTCCTTCATTGGAGTTGTTGCTCAATCATTGCAATTCCAATTTTAACAAAATTAGCTAATGAGCTGATCAATTTTCACTACTTGGAGATTATGTGTCAGCAAAGTATGGTAGATTTATTTGATATGTTTCACTTATTCATTCATTCCATAGTGTTGAATGATGTTTATGGCAATTCTTCTAGGCTATTGGCCTATGCTTTTTTAGATGATGCATTGTTGAATATAGTTATTTGTGTAATTTGAAGTGTATGGGAATTTTTTTTGGGCAATCAGAAATTGGATGTTAATGAGATTTTTGTAGATTGTGATAAGGGAAACATTCCTAGGCCGGCCAATTGCAGATTTAATATTGTTGTCACTTGTTTAATAACCAACTTAGCAAGAATTTATCTTCATCCTTTTTGGGACTTCATGGTGATTGTTGTGGAAGACCATTCTTTCCTATTGATCAAAGTGTTTGTTCGATTACCTAGGATCATGATAAACAGTGGGATTGCAGAAGTGAACCTCATTGAAGTGCATTCGCAGGTGAATTCTCATGGTGTAGGTTTTATTTTTCGGAGGTATTTCAGTTTGGGGTCAGAGGTTGACTATTTTTTAGGGTCACAGGGGAGGTGAGCACAAATTTGCAGTGTTGAGATTATTGTTTTTATTAGAGTGGCGTAGCGGTAGCTTGGCGACTACTTCTGGAGATTGGTTTGGGATCCTGAAATCACTGGTAGTTTTGGGTTGTCTCAATCAGGTGGCTTGGTAGTTGTGCTGACATTGCTTGAGGACAAACAATATTTGGGAAAGGTGGATTGTAATGTCCCCAATTTTTGTAAGTCAACTTTGTGAATTAAATAATTAATTTTTGTTGTCAAAAAAGGTTAAAATTAAAAGACAACAAATTAATTATTTATTGGTCCAAAAGTAACTTAAGTTCTAGAAAATTTAATAATATTGATTAAGTTAACTTTTTGGATGAATTCTCAAAGGAATTAAAATAAAAGTGAAAAGGAAAAAAAATGAGAATTCAATAAGTTGGAGGAGTTACAAAATGGAGATGAATAAAGGTTTTGGAGGAGTCTTTTGCAGACATCTTGGAATCACAACTAGTTTCAGGTTGTCTCAATCAGGTTGTTATTTTGTAAAATATATTATCCCCTACAATTTTATAGTTTTGAGGACTACAAAAACAAAAGCACATTTCCCCCTTATGAATGGATAACTACAATAGATAAGCATTATCAATAATGTTTTGACCATTTTATCTTGTTCTGCATCTACTAATAAAAAATCGTTATAGCTCCACCACAAGATAGTTAATTGGATCAAGTGACTATACACTCTTTTCAATTTACAAATAACCCTCTTTTTGAGTGGGATGCAGATTCCACTTTTGATAATCCACATTTTGTGATGGAAGATGAGACACTTTCTAATTCTAGTGATATGGTTGATGATGAATACAAGATATGAGATCTAGGTAAAACTCAAGATTGGGTTTGTGAACTTTTAGGTTCTATTTTATGGTTGGGCTATGGGCAAAATTGCAGATTTGAAGTTGTTGTCCACTTCCCAATTAGCCAACACATAATTTTTGCTACTTTTATTTAGGTGGTTTGGTTAATTGTTGTTGTCCATTTCAAGGCAGGTGTCCAGACTAGCCGAGTTGGTTGGTTGTGTGGACCGATCTGAGTTCTTTGTGGCAAAGTAGCTCCGACGCAATGTGGGGCTTAAGAGATAGTTGCACTGAATGCTAAATCTGTTGAGTGGGGCTTGAATTGGAGTTCTCCCCGAGTTAGCTTTCTGGGTTGTAGCAGTGTTCTCCGAGTTACGGTATCGAGGTTGAGTTGGGTTCCGACCGAAGTGGATCTGGTTCATGTGGGTTGCAGACAAACTTCCGTGCGGTGTGTTCTGTGCTGCGTTGGGTATCGACTGAGTTGGGTTGTTGCTCATAACTGAGAGTGGTGAGTTGGGTGATTGGCTATTTGAGTTCGGAACTTGTGTGCGAGCTGGGATGGACTTGGGCTCGACTCAAGTATAGCGTGGTTGTTTGGTTATGCATTGTAATCTATATAACGAGCTTGGCTCGATGTAAATATATAAAGTGTTAGTGTGATCTAGCGTTGGAGTATTTTGTATGTGTATTATGTAGGCGATCAATATTTTGAGTGCATAGCTTAGAGGGACTCGATCTCGGATCTGTGAATCCGAGTGGGATCTTTGTGAGGCTTGCAATTCATAGGATGAGCATGGTTTCAGTTTATATGCGTGACGGCTTCAGATGAGGCTAGAGGGTAGGACTGTTATCCATTGGGCATTGTAAGTTTCCGAGCTCGAGCATTGTTGGTTGAGCCTGACTCGAGTTCATTTGGTTTTGCTTGTTTGTGTAATAATCTGTTGCAGAGTTATTACTAGACAGTACTTTTGGTCCTGTGCCGAGTCTTTACATTACTGTATTTGATTTCATTGCATTGAGCTATGCGAGTTTAGATTTACTGGTGCATTGCAATAGTGCTAAGTATAGAAGGCGTAATTTGGTTTCCTGGTTCGAGTTGCCTCCGTGAGCTCTTGGCGACCATTTAGAGCTTTTGTTTAGGTGGTTTGGTGAGGCTGCCTTTGCATATGAAGTCAATAAGTGGACGATGTATCAGTGGGTGTTTAATGATGTTGATAGTTCAATCATTGGGGAAGACTCTTCGATTAATTTTAGGCTCACAAACCCCATGCGTACAAGAATTTTCCTTCATTGTAGTTGTTGCTCAATCATTGCAATTCCGATTTTAACAAAATTAGCTAATGGGCTGATCAATTTTCACTACTTGCAGATTATGTGTCCGCAGAGTATGGTAGATTTATTTGATATGTTTCACTTATTCCTTCATTCCACAGTGTTGAATGATGTTTATGGCAATTCTTCTAGGCTGCTGGCCTATGCTTTTTTAGATGATGCATTGTTGATTACAGTTATTTGTGTAATTTGGTGTACATGGGAAATTTTTTTGGGCAATTGAAAATTGGATGTTAATGAGTTTTTTTTAGATTGTGATAAGGGAAACATTCCTAGGCTAGCCAATTGCAAATTTAATACTGTTGTCACTTGTTTAATCACCAACTTAGCAAGAATTTATCTTCATCCTTTTTGGGACTTCATGGTGATTGTTGTGGAATACCATTCTTTCCTATTAATCAAAGTGTTTGTCTGATTACCTAGGATCGTGATAAACAATGGGATTGCAGAAGTGAACCTCATTGAAGTGCATTCGCAGGTGAATTTGCATGGTGTAGATTTCAATTTTCTAAGGTATTTTAGCTTGGGATCAAAGGTAGAGTATTTTTCAGGGTCACAGGAGAGGTGAGCACGAATTTGCAATGTTGAGCTTGTTTTTATCAGAGTGGTGTAGCAGTAGCTTGGTGGCTACTTCTGGAGATTGGTTTGGGATCTTGGAATCACAACTAGTTTTGGGTTGTCTCATTCAGGTGGTTTGATAGTTGTGCTGACATTGCTTTAGGACAATCAATATTTGGGAAAGGTGGACTGTAATGTCCCCAATTTTTGTAAGTCAAAATTGCGAATTATTATTATTTTTTAAGTTGTCAAAAAAGGTTAAAATTAAAAGACAACTTAAATTAATCATTTATTGGTCCAAAAGTAACTTAATTTCTAGAAAAGTTAAAAATATTGATTAAGTTACTTTTTGGATGAATTCTCAAAGGAATTACAATAAAAGTGAAAAGGAAAAAATATGAGAATTGAATAAGTTGGAGGTGTTACAGAATGGATATGAATAAAGGTTTTGGAGGAGTCTTTTGCATGCATCCTAGAATCACAACTAGTTTCGGGTTGTCTCAATCAGGTTGTTATTTTGTAAAATATATTATCCCCCACAATTTTATAGTTTTGAGGACTACAAAAACAAAAAACACATTTCCCCCTTGTGAATGGATAGCTACAATAGATAAGCATTATCAATAATATTTCAACCATTTTATCTTGTCACACATCTACTAATAATAAATCTTTAAAGCTCCAAGTCCTTCCCTATTTAACAAGGATCTTTCAAATATATTTGTAGTCTAAATTCTTGCAAATTATTGACAAAGCCAATTATGAAAATTGGAAATTTAACTATTGTAAACACAATTCTCCAAAAGTAATAAGTTAAGGTAAAATTGAGGTTTAGATCACTATGCCCTTGATTTTTTAGTGTGCAGAGGGTTATAAGTAGCCGACTTGTGCTACCTTAACTCTTAGTTAAATTATATGATTATTAATTTTCATATATATGTAATTGAGTTGTCTTGGGTGGCATCCAAGGCATAAATTGGGTATATATAGGAGGGTTAGTTCATGATCATCATATTGCAAATTGTGTTAATCTTGGAGACTTCTGGAGGGTTGCTCCCTTGAAGTGTTCTATTATTTTTAAGTATTATCAAGTATTTGTAGCATATTTCCTATTATGTTATTCTTGTTCAAGTTATTTCATTACAAGTGGTATCAAAGCATGATCTTGACACTTAGAAGATAAAAAAAGATTTTTTTCAATTTAGGAGGTTAAATTGTGAAGTACATATCTCTCTCATGTTGATTTTAAAAAAATATCTGGAGTGTTAATGATGGATATATTGAAGTTGCAATTGTACACATTTGAGATCATTTGGAGCAAATTTAAGAGTTATTGAAAAATTAGGGGTTCCATCAAATTCATTTTGAGGATTGCAAAAAAAAAAAGATTTTGCATAGTCAAGCCTTAGTATGGTAGGACCACAAACTAGAGGTAAGGGCAATAATTTGTACACACTAAGAAAGAGTCATGACAAAGAGAATACATACTTGAAGTTTGGATTAGGTGAGGCCTTATTTGTAATTCCCTCACCATGGGATGATAAAGTGAGCTGGTTAGAAGAAAGTATGCACGATATTCAAGGAGAAATAACTAGTGTCAAGTTTGCAATGAACAAATAGTGGAAAGGGCAATGGAGTGTATCTAAGAATCAATTCAAAAGATATCATTCTCAAAACCAAAGGAACAACCTCAAAACCCACTCAATAAAGGTGGATCATTTGGACAAGTTGATTGCAATCCAAATGCCAACAATCATACACGATCTTAGAACTTGCTACCAAAATTGGATATGCACAAATTTGATTACAAGGATCCACTCACCTGGATAAATCAAATGGAGATTTTTTTGATGTGCATCAAATTTCAAGTCGGAAACAAGTGACAATGGCTTCCTTTTATCTAGATTAAAACAATTCATTTGGCATTAATGACAAGGTGGACAAAAATGCTCTCATTAACACATGGTTTCTTTTGTAGAGGAGTTATAGTCGCATTATATCAATAGTGTGTTAGACAATTTCATTAGCCAATTAGCTAAACTACACCAAACAAGACCAAGCAAGGATTATATTTAGCAATTTCAAAACCTATTCTTCCAAGTATATACAATCATAGAGAACTTGAATGCTTTTATTTTTGGGCGAGCTCAAGGATTGCATCCAACATTAAGTACACACATTTAAAACAACTATACATTATCCTTTTTTCCAACATGCAAGGTAGAGGAGAAATTTTTAGTTCCTAAAAGGTAGGGTTTAATGGCATAAGAGAGGAGCTTTTCAACACAACCTCAACCTACTAGATTGACTCAACAAATTGAAGAGAAAGGTCAAAAGGGTTATGCTTTAATTGTGATAGAAAATATAGTAGATGACATACATGTGTATAAAAGATTGTTTTACATTGAAGAGTTGAGTGAGGAGGACGATAATTGCAAAATATTAGAGTTTGGCAAGAGCTAGGTGAGGAATTGAGAGATATCCAACAAATCATTTCTTGTCATGCACTTTTTGACATTAGCATCCCACAAACTCTCAAGGTGATGGGTTTCTTGAAGAAAGATAGTAACAATGTTGATAGATTCAAGAAGCACTCACAACTTGATCCACAAGAACCTAACTACTTGTTTGAATTGTTTTATCTAACTCTAGAATTTTAGGTTATAATTGTAGACGAGATATTGTTAGTTATTCATGGAAATTCCATAACATCAAATTACTCATGGGAGAATGTAAACTTGATTACCCTATGTTTGCTATCTCCATGGGTGCAATAGACATTGTTTTGGGAGTTCAATGACTTACTACATTGGACACAGTTGAGATGAACTTCCAAGAGCTATTCATGTGTATTCACTCAAAAGGTAGGACAATCAAATTAAGAGTGTTGCATGCCAAGTTTTTGTAGATGGTAAGTTATTATAAGTGCTAGAGATGCTTAGCAAGGGGGGCATATGGGTTTGTGGCCCAATTGTTTTAATTAGAAGCATAACATCCAAAGGCTCCCACACCATCGTATCTGCAAGTAGTTGTAAATAAGCACTCAATAGATTTTGGAGATAAGCCGAAAAGATTGCCTTGTAAAAGAGACTATGGTCATGCCATTCAACTAGTAAGGGAGACAACCACCAAACATCAAGTCCCATAGGTAATCATATATACAAAAAGTGAGATTGAGAAGATGGTTCATGAGATGTTAAAGGAAAACATTTTTAGGCATAGTTAGAGTGCTTACTACTTTATTGGTAATGGTGTGCAAAAAAGATGCCACTTGGAGGATGTATCTTGATTATAAAGAGCTCAGTAAGTACACCATAAAAGATAACTTTTCCATTCCAGTAATTGATGATTTGATATATGAGCTTAATGATGTTATTTATTTTACCAAACTTGATCTTCCATTAAATAAGAATTAGGGATGAGGATGTATATAAGACAACTTTTCAAACCCATGAGATTCACTATGAATTTTCGGTAATGCCTTTTGATCTTACAAATGCATCATATACATTTAAAAATTTGATGAATTGTATCTTAAAACCATTTCTATAGAAAATTATTTTTGTGTTTTTTGATGAAATCTTTATATACAACAAAAAAATGGAACACTTGCAACATGTAAATCAAGTTTTGAGCATTCTTGAACAACACCAACTGTGTACATGCAATTAAACATGTGATGTCATGGAAAAATCGCGTTGTTGCCACTACTATATCTATCCCCATTTCAGCTGTAGGTTTGAAGTATGTCGATGTTGATGCTCTTGCCATTGAGGATTTTCCATAACTCAAATTCGGCGACTTCCCTCTAGCAATATTGCAATCTTTGTGAGCAAATTCTTCTTGTCTTGGCATCTCTACTCACACCTCCTTTCAATTGCTAGGTGAGAAGAATACTTATGCAAAAGTTTCTCAATCTGATGGAGGTTCTTGCGTTCTGGTGGGACATGATCATCCTTCCTTGTGGGGTAAACCATCTCATGTTCTCCTTCCTCCCATGTTGTTATCTATGGACAAGGGGTGTTCGACAATTAAGAACATTTAACTGTCAAGCTCTCATCTATAGGTTTGATGGTTTTGGGTATTCCCTTCCAAATTGGACAAATGGGATTTAGATTCTTGGAGGCATCTTATTGATTGAAGGATTGAATTTTATGCCTGTGCAAGAGGTTTTTTTGTGGTGTCCTTCCAAATGAGTGATGCTAGGATGCAAGTGATGGAAGGTGGGGTTTGGTTGCGGGGAAACAATTTTCTCTCAAGCCATGGTTTCCATCCTTAAACCCTCTTACAAAATCTTTAAGTATTTTGCCTATATGAGTCAGACATCCCAATCCCCCTCTCCACTTTTGGGAAATTTCTCATTTTGAATCTATTGAGAATGCTCTTGGTCATTTTTGACGTGTAGATGCTATGCTAGTAAATGATGGTCATACTACTTTTTCCTGCATTCTCATGGAAATTTACATTTCTAAGGATCTGCCTAGGAATATTGTCCTACTTGATGGGGACATACCATGGACTCAAACACTCAATTATGAGGGTCTCCCCTTTCATTGCAGGAGATGCTTTTCTATTGGACACTTGACTTCATATTTCCCTAGCTCTTGTTGTAAGAAAGGTGAGATGACTTGGTAGAAAAATGCCCACTGTGAGCATCTAACTATTAATTTTATTGATATAGAGGATGAGATGTTGGGGGTGGACTTGGTCTCAAGGGATCCTGATGGCCAACCTTATTCAATTCCAAACCAATCGCACTCAAAGTCATAAGGCTTTGTCTCCAAGTTAAAGTGTTAATCATGTAATCGATGAAAAATCAGTGCATATCTTAATCGAGAACCAACAGGAAACATGTCACAACCACATACGGGGAAACATAGTTAGATTGAATTTCCGACTAATACCAAAACAAAGAAATGAAGTGACCACATCACAAGTTCAAAACTGTTCGATCCACAAACATGGTCTTAGCACCCACTATAAACTAGACACATCAACGCTCATCTTAAACAGAGCCAAAAGGAACTACTCACAACCACACAATCTACACAAAGATAAATTCTTATTCAAATATTTTATGAACAATTTTTTTTTTGCAATCATTTGTTGCATAGAGATGGAAAAGACAGACAAGAACACATTCCCCCTAGTAATCAACACCATAGCCAGAGAATATTTTCCCCCATCAAGCAAATCAAAGGACAATAGAGGTTTCAAAGTGGATGGAGCTCCTAAACAAATCACCTGTTCCCCAAATCAATTTTTAAAATCAACTGTTGGATGGCTTCTTGCACAGTCCAACAACTCTTGAATGAGACACTAACTCTACATCCACTCCATGGGCCGATTCTGGCAAAAAAAGTCAAACAAACCTCCTCACATTGCATCGATTCTTTTCTATGCTCTACCAAGAACTGTTCTTTTTCCCTGTCTATCCACTTCCTTGCACAGGCCGATGACTCTCTGTTCAAAAAGAGTTATGCTCTACCCTTTCTTGATCGATGCAACTATCCCCAAACCTCCTCCGTAATCAAAATGGAAGTTAGATACCTCCCAAAACAGAGAAGGTTTGTAGCCATACATGAAGTGCAACCTGTCCAAAGATTATTCCACACAAACAAAAACTTAAATCAAACACATAAAAAATGTTCCAAACCAAAAATGGGCAATGCAAGGTGTGAAGACATGATGTCCCTGCATCAGGCTCCCAAGGGAAGTTGTTTGTGAGCACAACTCACAAAGGGGGTTGGGTAGTAGGACTACCCTTTCAAGCTCCATTCGCTTGCAACACACCCCTTATGCTGATCGCTTGCAACCTGTACCCTCACTTCTTTCTTTTCTTCTAGCATATGATTGGGTTAGTTCCTCGACACATCAAAATTTTCTTCCTATTTCCACACTCCATCTCATCATCGCCAATATACTTAGCCCATTCTCCCATTGACCTCTCATTGCTGCACCTTATCTCTTCATTTTTCTTTTCCTTCAAACAATATGCAACTCCAACATCAAGATGCACAAAATTGGGAAATGCACGATGGTGTTTAAAATAGTGCTTGTCTCCTCTGCTACACCACATTGTTTGTCCTCTAGATACCACTCCATTGTAAACATGGAAAATTCATGAAAATAGTTTTCAACTATATCCAAGGGTTCGACAAACTAAGATATTACCTCACCATTGACGTATGTACTATTCAACACACCTCTTGTGAGTTCCAACCAATCTCTCTCAATGGCCTCAATTTGAAGAACCAAGTCATCTTCCACATTCTCATTTGATATCTTCACACTCTCTCCATGCAGATTCATGCCCACATATTCCTCTTGACACTATGGTTCTAAACTCTCATGTATCTCCGCATCCTTCAGAATAACAATGATTGCCCCAACTTCCTTTGGCTCTTCATCATTTATAAACTCTTTTCTTCTAACCAACATCACCTTACTACTGTTGCTACTACTACCACTATCCTCTTCTTGTTCACACATAGGCAATAAAGTATGCTTGATTCCATCCTTTTCAAAAGTATATGTGTTACTCCTCCCTTCATGTACAACCTTTCTATCAAACTGCCAAGGCCTACCAAGCAAGACACGACACACATCTATAGGCATAATATCACACATCACACTATATTTATAACTGCCAACCTAAAATTCTACTAAAGCCTGTTCATCTACCAACAACTGATGCCCTTTCTGAAGCCAAAAAACTTTATAAGGAGTAGGGTGTTTAGTTCTCTTAAGTCCTAGCTCATCCACCTTTTCTACAACCACTAAATTATCCATACTACCACTGTCAATAATCAATTTGCAACACTTGCCTCCAACTTTGCACTTCATTTCAAATATATCCTTCCTTTGTAGCGGTTCATGACTCTCCTTTGGCGGCTTCAACAACACTCTTTTGAACAAAAGAGATTCTCCTGATTCAAGTTCTTTTCTTGGAGAAATTGATCCTGCGCTCTTCTGATCTGCTTGCACCACCTGATTCATCCTTTTCGGCCTCGTGTAACTTCCTTGGGAAGATTTTGGACACTCCCAACTCTTGTGACCCGTATATTGATTAAACTTAAAACATTTACCTACAAAACCTCTACCTCTTCCCTGATAGCCATTGCTTCTAACAAATATTTTTCCTCTATCTTGATAACCTCCTTTTTTTGACTTAGCTTGCCCTTTGGAGCTACTTGCCTCTCCATCTTAATGGTGATGTTGTCCTTTTTCTGCATACCCTCGTCCTTTACCTTAGACTTGCTGATTCTGCCTCCGTATCAAATTCTCCTTTGCTTTAATGGCAAATTGGTAGGCTTCCTCCAAAATTCTTGGTGAAACTAAACTCAACTTGTCTTGCAAACTGTATCTCAACCCATTCAGATACCTTGCCACCTTTTCCAAATATTTTTCGCTATGGCCTGACCGAATCACCAACTTGTAGAACTCTTATGTGTATTCCTTGACTGACATATCTTTCTGCTTCAGGTTCTACAATCTTATGAAAATATTCATTTGATAGTTTTCTAGGAGAAACTTCGTCTTCAATTTGGAAACCATTCGATCCCAAGAAGAGATCTCCTTATTTTTCTTGCGTCTTTCAACCTACACATAATCCCACCACATTGTTGTATGGCCTTTTAATCGTGTACATTAAAACTTCACTTTTCTTTCCTTTGCCACTCCTTCGTATTCGAAATACTTGTCCAAATCATTAATCCAATCGATAAACTCTTCTCTGTTCAGGCTTCTCAAGTAGGTAGGAACTTCAATTTTTGGCTTGGCTCCCACATTCATCACAAATCTGATCAATCTTTCTTCCACTCCTTCGGGTTATTCTTGATCTCCCTCATCATATGCTTGTGGTCGCTCTTCCTCTTCAACATCACTAGCATAATCTACTGGGGTTCCTCTTCGCCATGCCCTCTCAATGGCATCCATTCATGCAGTCAAGTTATACAAAAATTCGAGGACTCTATCATCATGTCCTCGTCTACCTTTTCCTCAAACACCTCTGCCTCTCACTGCTCTCGATGGCATTCTACCCACTCCTCAATAGCCCCAAATCTTTGAATTCTGATACCAAAATTGATGGCCAACCTTATTCAATTCCAGACCAGTCACACTCAAAGTCACAATGCTTTGTCTCTAGGTTAAAGTGTTAATCATGCAATTGATCCAAAATTAGGGCATATCTTAATCAAGAACCAACAGGAAACATGTCACAGCCACGTAAGGGGAAACAAAGTTAGATTGAATTTCAGACTAATGCCAAAACAAAGAAAAAATGAAGCGACCACATCACAAGTTCAAAACTGTTCGATCCACAAACATGGGCTCAACACCCTCTATAAACTAGACACATATGTGCTTATCTTAAATAGAGCCAAAATGAACTACTCACAACCACACAATCTACACAAAGAAAAATTCTTATTCAAATATTTTAAGAATAAATTTTAATTTTTGCAATCATCTCTTGCATAGTGATGGAAAAGACAGACAAGACCACATTCCCCCTGGTAATCAATGCCACATGTAGAGAATATTTTTCCCCATCGAGCAAATCTGAGGACAATAGAGGTTTCAAAGTGGATGGAGCTCCCAAACAAATCACTTGTTCCCCAAATTGATTTTTGAAATCAACTGTTGGCTGGCTTCTTGCACAGTCTAACGACTCTTCAATGAGACGCTGAATCTACAACCACTCCATGGGCTGATTCTGGAAAAAACAATAAAAAAAACCTCCTCACATTGCATCGATTATTTTCTATGCTCTGCCAAGAACCATTCTTTTTCCCTATCTATCCATTTCCTTGCATAGGTTGATGACTCTCTATTCAAAAAAAGTTATGCTCTGCCCTTTCTTGATCATTGCAATTAGCCCCAAACCTCCTTCGCAGTAAAAATGGAAGCTAGATACCTCCCAAAATAGAGAAAGTTCACAACCATACATGAAGTGCCACCTGTCGAAAGATTATTCCACACAAACAAATACTTAAATCAAACACAAATAAAAAATGTTCCAAACCAAAAATGCGTGATGCAAGGTGTGAAGACGTGATGCCCCTACATCAAATCCTATGAATTCAAAGACTCCTAATGAGTTGTCTTCTCTAGGCCTTGTTTCGGTCGACCCACCTGTGGATCATTTGGTGCCCAAAGTGGATTCTACAAATCACACTTTATTGGGTTCTTTGGTAATGCATACAACTCATTCTTCACCTTTGGGGATAGTGGAGGCTAGCCCTCCTCCCTCCCATTGTTCTAAGCCTTTGGAGGATGATATTTCATGGAAGATTGTTCAAATAAAGAAAAGAGGTCTTCCTAAACATGCTTGTGCCTCCCACACCTAGGTAAAGGGTGCTCAGAGCATTAGGAAGGTACCAGGGGTGGTGTAGCTGACCATCCTTGTTGTGTCGATAATTTGGATGCAATTGTGGAGTGTGATAGCTAGGTTGTTTTACAGTAGCTTGACTTTTTAGCTATTTTATGACTTTATGTTGGATGTATTATGTTATAAAGGGTTTTGAGGCCCCTTCAAAACTTGTTTTACCCTTATAAAAAAAATTCATGTTAAGCCATCTAAGTGTGTGTTTGGAGTAAACAAATGGAGTACCATGAGGGAGTCAAGGTGGGCCCTCACAGGATCAAGGCCATTGTAGAATAGAAAATGCTTAGGACCATCAAGAACCTACAAGGCTTCTTAGAGCTTACAAGTTACTATCACTAATTTATAAATGTTTATGGTAGCATAACATAACCTCTCACAACTATGTTGTGAAAGAATCCTTCTAGTGGAATGAAGCAACCTCTACGAGATTTGAGCAACTAAAGGAAGCCAAGTGAAGAACTAGAGTTCTAACTCTTGATTTTTCTAAAACATTCATTGTGAAATTTGATGCTTTAGGACATGGCATAGGAGCACTCATGCAAGAAAGAATACCTATGGAATTTGAGTGACCAAATCAAAGGTACGAAATTGTCGAAGACAATTTATAAGAAGTAAATGTTAGCTATCTTGTGTGCAATCAAATAATGGAGGCCTTACCTAATGGGAAAACACTTTAAAGTAAAGGAAAACCATATTAGTGTTAAAGAGGTTGTCATATGAAGAGCAACAAAAATGTGTCACAATAATTTTGGAATATGAATTTGAGATCAAATATAAGAAATGAAAGGACAATGTTGTGGCTTATGCTTTGTCTAGGAGGGATGAACTCACATAGTCACTATTGTATGTCATTTCCATATTGTAGGTAGATTGGGTGAATGAGGTACACGAAGAGTGGGAGAAGGATAGGGATACTCAAACTCTCATTAAAAAATCCAACAAGATTCACGTGTGTTAGATATACTTACATGCAAAGAAAAGCTTTAAGTACAAGGACATGTACCTAAACAAGAATTCAACCCTTAAACTTACGGCGTTGGAAAAATTACATGCCTCTTTAGTAGGTGGGCACTCATGATTTTCAAAGACTTATCATTGAATCAAGCAAGATTTCTTTTGGGATGGGCTCAAATGGAATTCTCATAAATTTATACTAGAATGCATGGTATGCCAACAAAATAAAGAGAAGACATCTAAGACTCTAGGTCTTCTACAACCCTTATCTATTTTCGAGTTAGAGATGGGAGGAGGTATCCATTGATTTTATCATAGGTTTGCCCATATTTGTAGAAAAATGTCATCATGGTTATTGTTGGTGTCACCAAATATGCATTTTTTGTGTATTTTCACACCCGTTTGTAGCAAGCATGGTAGTAACAACCTTAATGTAAATACTATTTAGAAACTACATGGGACTTCAAAATTTAGTAAGTTATTGTGATCCTATATTTACAAGTGGTTTTGGATTGACTTGTTCTCATGTTTGAGCATTTGGCTTGTTTGTAGTTCATATAATCCTCAATCAAATGGATAGACTAAGGTGGTCAACAAAATCTTGGAGAGTTACCTCTGATATTTTGCTTTAGATACATAAGAGAGATGTGTGTAATGACCACCACAAGTAGAATGGTGGTAGCACTTCTTTCCATACTTCATCCAAAATCTCTCTAGTTTTGGCTCTATATGGGTACCAACTATCATCAATCACCATTTTTTTGTGGGCACACATAAAGGTTCAAACAATTGAATAACACATTTAGTATCAACAAGAGGTACTTGTTAGACTCATGGATAACTTGACGACGACACAAAACAAAATGAATTAACAATTTGATCAACACCATAGTAAAAGGAATTTTAAAGTGGGAGATTGGATCTTTGTGCAATTACAACCATATAAACAAATGTCATTGAAACAAAAATAAAAGGATGACACACTTGCACTAACACATTTGCACCCAAGTATTATGGTTGTTATAAGGCGTAGCATATCAATTGGAGTTACTTATGTCAACAAAAATACACCCATTCTTCTATATTTCATGCTTGAAGAAGGTTATTGGACAAAGAGTTGCAACACAAATTGAGTTACCAAAGTTTGATGAGGAGGGATGAATAATTTTAGATCTTGAAGGAATTATTTACATGCACTAAGAGGTTGTGGTTGAGGGAAATTACTAGTAAGATAATAATTAAATTACTTTTAATGCTCAATCATGTAATATGTTGTAATTTTGTCTCTTTGTTTTTCTTCTCTGTAGATTTAGAAAGTTTCTAAATCTCACCTTTGTAATCTCTATAAAGAATCTTCGACTCTTTTATGTAAATAATCAATTATTTTTTACCATCTAATTTGTATATGGTATCAAAGCTTGGTCGTTTAAGCAGGATTTTTTTAAAAACAATTTTGGGCTTTTGAAATTTGTCGTTCTCTGAAATTTGGCGGATTCATTATGAGGATTCAATTTGTTTTTGAGATAGAAAATTCGTGGCTTCCTTCAGAAATCACATCTCTGGATTTAGCATGTTATCTGAGTTAAGGGCATCCTTTTGGGCGTGCATTTGTATCCTCTTCTGGTCGCATAACTTCTTCTCTCTTGTGCACAAAACCTGAATCTATCTCTAGATGCAATTCACGATTTTTTTTTCTCTCTGGACATGATTGGAGTGCATTTCTGGTCATGTTTTTGATGCATTTCTGGGCATGCATCTGAAAAATAAATCCATGTGATTTCTCATGTTTTTGAGTGCATTTTTCAGTGTTTTCTGGGCATCATTTTTTTGCATTTCAAAAGTCGTAATTTTATGAAAAACCCCTGCTTTCTGATCACATTTTTTTTGCTTCTTCTTGGCATAATTTTCAGAATTATTCTTTGTGGCTAGGGTTTCTCTCTTGCATATTGGTGTCTTCCTGTGCACGGGTTTTATATTTTTTATATTTTTTTTAGCTAGGGTTTTGAAATAAATCCTTTTTTTCAAGCCGATTTTTTTTTCTAACAACAAATTATTTTTGAGTTTTTTGAAAAGATTTTTGGGTTGTCATCAGTTTTTTCTAGGTGCCTTGTAATTTATGCATTGATATTTGTGCAACTAAGTTTTCCTCAATTTTTGTGCTTGAAACTACCTCTATTTTGAGTGTGTTAGAATTTGTGTCTTGGGTTCTGTGCATTCAAATCTTTGAGCCTCTTATGTATCTTGTTTTTTGTGCTTCAAAAAACGTGAAAGATGGCATCTTTGACCAACATACTATTGGAAGGTAGTCAACGATTGAATGGAAGAAATTATAATACCTAGAAGTAGCAAATGATGACTATCTTCGAATATTGTTGCTTTGATTAGACCATTCTAGGTCACAAGACTAGACCAACATCGGATGTTAAAGACCAAGAAAATTTTGATGAGTAGAATCGTGAAGCGGTGTTGCTCATTAAGCTTTTAGTTATTGATGATCAACTTCCAAAGGTTCCATCTAGCAAATCAACTACTGAGATTGGGAGCACTTGAAAACCTTGCATGAGACCTCCGACAAGAGCCGTGCATTCTTTTTAAAGAACCAATTGCTCCATCATGATAGATGAGAGAATGTCCTTACAGGAGCATCTAACAAAGATTTAGGACATCTGTGATTAGTTGGAGGTGATTGGTCGGAAGATGGAGGAAGAAGACATGGTAGTTATCATCTTGAAAATCCTACCAAAGTCTTATGAGAACTTTGTTGAAACTCTCAACATTACATCAACTAATGTTGATTTAAAGTTTCTAGAGATTTGTACCATCCTTTTGCAATAGGAATGCTGGAAACAAAAGTTTGGTAGTAGTGCATCTTCATCCTCTACAGAGCAAGCTTTTGCAGCTAAGTCTCAGGCTAAGAATAAAGGGAAAGGTTAGCCTTCGCAACAGAAAGGCTCAGGTCAACCTCGAGGAAACCCTAAGAAAAAAAATAATTCAATGTAATTACTACCACAAATATGGTCATATGAAGAAGGATTGTTGTCAGCATTTTGCTTTTGAATAGAAGCAGCGATGATCTCAACAAAAAGCAAATGTTGTCGAGCACACTGAGTAGAGGGAATCTGCCTTTTATGCTTTTATGGCTAAAAGACCTGTAGATCATGTGAAGTCTTCTATCTGGTACTTTGATTCAGGTGCTTCATGACACTTCACCCATCGACATGATTGGTTCAAAAAATTCTCTCCCTTCAGTGATAGTTATTTTTGGAGGAGGTGAAGACTATACCGGTGTTGGTAAGGGCACTGTTCAGATTCAATCTGGTGGGAGGAATCTCATATTCCTCAATGTATACTACGTTCCTGGCATGTAACTGAACCTTCTCTCTATTAGTCAAATTATGCGACACTCTCCTTAGTTGGATGTGGTATTCAGTGCACATAAATGTTTGATTGTTGATTGAGAGACTAACACCATTGTGGCTGTTGGTATTGAGGATCATGGTCTATACAGACTTGTGGATACAGGTGATTCTCCAGAGTTAGCCATGGCAGCCATAAATTCTTCCATCACGAGTCTTTCACATCAATGTTATGGGCACTTAAATGTGCACTATCTATCTTAGCTAGCTCGGGAGGGACTTGTATCTGGTTTACCTGAGATCCAGACTCATCATCATGGAGTTTTTGGAGATTGTCAGGTTGGGAAGCAACACAAGACACCGTTCACAGATGGTGACTCATGGTGAGCCTCCAAGGTACTATAGTTGGTTCATGCTAATGTATGTGGGCCAATGAATACACCTTATGTTATTGATTGCAGGTATTTCTTGCTTTTTGTTGATGATTTCAATCATAAAATGTGGGTTTACTTTCTTGGATAGAAATCAAATGTGTTTACTATATTTCAAAAGTTTAAGGCCTTAGTAGAAAAAAAGTGGTTATTCTGTAATCACTCTTAGGTCAGATAATGGGGGAAATTTTGTTCCATTGATTTTTCCAACTTCTATGATATACACGACATCAAACACCAGTTAACCACACCCTACACTCCTCAGAAAAATGGTGTTGTAGAGCGGCACAAGCATACAATCATTGAGATGGCCCACTCCATGTTACAACACAAGAGTGTTCCAAATAAATATTGGGAAAAAGCAGTTTATACTACTGTCTATCTTCTTAATCAGTCTCCTACACAAGCTGTTAAGGGGGAAGACCCCCGAGGAAGCTTGAATTGGTCGCAAACCTAGGACCAGTCATCTAAAATATTTGAATCTTTAGCATATGTATAGATTCCAGATGCCAAGCGCTCCAAGTTGGATTCCAAGAGTCAAAAGCTTATGTTCACAGGGTACAGTGACAACCATAAGGCTTGCAGATTGATTGATGTAGACACTGATCGTCTTGTCTTCAGTAGGGATGTTGTCTTTGATGAAGAACGAGGACCTTTTCACCTTTCCTCATCTATACAATATTCTAAGGATCAACCTTTGAAGGCTTCTAATTTTGGTGTCCATCTTCTGTTAGGTCCACCTGATGGGAGGGATGATGCAGATTCTATTTTTGATGATGCTCAACCCGATTTTCCTTCAGATGATGATGATCTTCCACCTGATGAACCTGTTCTATATCCACTACTAGTCCCAGCTATTCCCGTTGCATCTGATGTTGGTACTTCTCCTCTCTAGCCTAAATGGTGGGCTAAGACTATTGGTGATCTTCATGATGATGAGATCATTGAGGGTAGATCATCCAAAATAAGAGTAAACAAAAACATGCAATTATTTTTTCTCTCATGACCAACATTCATAGTGTGTATGACCCTCTAAAATATTTAGAGGCTAAAGGAATCTTGAGTGGGAAAAGGCTTTGGAGGTTGAATAACATAGTCTTCAGAAGAATCACACTTGGGTCCTTTCTGATCTTCCTTTGGGGAAGAAGTCCATTACGTGCAAATGGGTGTATAAGGTTAAATACAAAGTTGACAAAACCCTTGACAAGTATAAAGATCATCTTGTTGCTAGGGGGTTCTCACAGAAGGAAGGCATTGACTACGAGGAGACTTTTTCTCCTACAACCAAGATGAGTATCATTCGGCTTGTCCTTGCCTTAGTCCATCAAATGGATGTTAAGAGTGCTTTACTCAACGATGAGTTGAAGGAAGAAGTATACATGACACAAACTCTAGGGTTCAAGGCTGCCGATAAAGAACACTAGGTGTGTAGATTGGTGAAAGCACTCTATGGCCTGAAACATGCTCCTCGGGCTTGGTACATCAAGATTGACAAGTATCTCATAGATCATGGCTTTCAAAGGAATCCATCTGATTCTAATATATATGTCAAAAACACTAGTAGTGATATTATTATTCTTGTTGTCTATGTGGATGACCTAATCATTACTGGTAGCTCGACACATTTGATCGATGGGATCAAACAGGATTTGTGCAACACATTTGACATGACAGATTTGAGACTTTTGTATTATTGTTTAGGTGTTGAGGTTTGGAAAACACAAAGCAATATCTTCATCTCCCAATCCAAATATGATCGAAGTCCACTGGATAAGTCCTGAATGCAGGATTGCAAACCTACCTCCACACCCATGGAAAAAGGGCTAAAGTTGTCAGCTACATCAACCTCACCTGTAGTAGATGAATCCTTGTTCAAGAAACTAGTGGGTAGCCTCATCTATCTCACTGCCACTAGACCTAACCTTAGTTTTGCAGTGAGCTACATTTCATGCTTCATGATAGCCCCCAAGGCTGATCATTGGGTAGCAGCAAAGCATGTACTACATTATGTGAAGGGAACTTCTGATTATGGACTTCTTTACACTAAGAGTCACAATCCTAAACTCATTGGTTTCACAAACTCAAATTGGGCAGGTTCAATTGATTACAAAAAATCAACATCTAGGTATGTTTTCAGTTTGGAATCTGGTGCAGTCACTTGGACTAGTAAAAAGCAACAGGCAGTGGCTCTTTCCTCGACAAAAGTAGAGTATCGAGGAGAAGTTAAGGTAGCTTGTGAGGTAGTTTGGCTTCGTTGGGTGCTTGTGGATATGCAAATATCTCAAGTAGGTCTGACTCCCTTGTTCTATGACAATCAGAGAGTTCTTAAACTTGCCAAAAATCCAATCTTCCATGAAAGAATTATTATCATAGGGATTTGCACCCACATGGAAAGATGTAAAGCTTTGCAATCTCATGTAACATTGGACTAATTCTAGGTTGTGGGTACCTTATACAGAACTAGACCTTCGGATTCTAGGCTGACTTCCTTTTTGATTTTCCGATTAATGGTTGCAATTGGATGGAAAAGGGAAGAAAAGGATAAAAAAATGCGTAAACTGAAACTAAAACTGGGTGATGCACCTAAATGACAATAAATCATGCAATCTGTTTCATAATAACTCTTCAATAATCCTATTCACACAACTAAATCTGAACAGTTCAACCAAATAAGTGATTTATATAAAGGCTTGACTGAATTACCCTCTTTGAAGGAAAACAAAATTTTTGACAGCTAAAATGGTGAGATAAGCCATGTGCACAATGTATAACCTATGAAATCAAACTTAATTGTGTACAAACACCTATGAATGAGACAGAAAAATAGAGGTTCTTTGATTCAAACACAATAAATTTCTTATCAAATCAATCATATCGTATGACACCTAAGACTTTGATGGAAAACACTTGGTATACTAAAGGTAAAAGGAAAACTTTGCCAAATAACAAACTTGAATAATCTATAACTGCTGCATATATTAAAAATTGTAAAAAATGAGTTACAAATCTCTCTGCAAATATTGCAAGAGGATAAAAGGCAAGAAATGAAAATAAACTAAGTCCTTTTCCAATATATACAAAGTTGGAAACTCCAAAGTGCGAAAAGTAGAACTGAAACCCTATTGTAAGTGAACAAATATCTTCTCCAAATGCTCTCATGAGCAAAGGAGAAAATCCATAAAAAGAGGGGTCAAAATATGAGTAAATTGAACTCAATGTGTTGGAAACTCCTCCTGTCCATGTGCATGAAGATAAGGCATCAAAAACTGAAGTGTAACTGATGATTAAACTGAAAACTCCACTGTTTGCTCCACTTTAATCTTTGCATGCTTTGATTTTCAATTCACTCCACTTGTCTTCCCCTTGCACAATTTTGGAAAAGGTAATTGTATGATTAAATATTTAAAAATAGTCAATATGATTATTTTAATATTTAATGTGATTTTTTCCCTCCTTTAATTACATGTTAAATATTAAGATAATAATACCTTAATATTTAATTATATTGTTGATCTTTTGTTTAAGATCATCCAAGGAAAAAATAAGTGAAGTAATACTATAGTTTTTCCAAAAATAAATGAAAGTATTGAGATTTACTCTCAACTCCATCCTCAAACCTCACGGGCTTTGCCAAAATCATTAAGTCCATTGACTTTAAAGTCAAGACCATAACACATTTGAAATGTAATGATTTATTTTTTCTAAAAAACTATAATAAAAAATGCCTCTCCATTTGAATAAGGGCTACAGTAAAAACCATCGAACCTTAATCTCATTCATCATTTGCACCTTCATCTTTGGAAAAACCTATTGCTGCACCGCCATGAGGGTTTGAAGATTTGAGTTTGGGGACCTTCGCATGCCTTTGTTCATTTCACTTTGTAGATTCAAGTTGGGACCTACGCAAGTAACTATCAATTCTTTCTCCTTGTGAAAGAAATCCGTTTTTTACTTCGCTGTGGCAGAAATATGATAGAAAATGTTTAAGATTTTTTTTGTTTTTATATTCCTCTTGTCTCTGTAAGATCTCAGAATTCATTTTCTCTCTCTGACCATGACTTATTAGCAGTACTTTTTTACTTTTGAAGTGCTGAAGTTTCAAACTTCAACATTACAAACCCCACATCAAAGCGTAACATGTAATTTGAAGGCACCAAATGTACTGCTCTTAATAATGTTCTTTTACAATTTTTCCATTGTTATTACCTCTTTCGCAGATCTACCTTGGTACGCCTTTGCCTAGAAGATAAACCCACGATTTTACTCTGGGGACTAACTTTGTTAATGCTAACCTCTTCATTTATTCACCATCAAAGCTTATTAGTGAATTTCAAATTAGTATGAAGCCTTTCATATGGTTCCAAATATCTCAGAGTTAGGAGATTGTGTTCAATGCATACATGGTGTTACCATTATGATAGAAATTCTTTTTGATTGATGATTGTTTGCTTTGTGTATTTTTCCGCCCTCTTCATTGGCTGCTCAACCTCTATCCTATCACTGACATCTCAGTGCCTACTATATGAGGTCTCTTGACAAAACCTCTCCTCCAATCCATGCAGGTCTTATATATGTTTCTGTTTCTTCACTTTTCATGAATCTTTATGGTGAAGAACTTCTAAACCAGTACTCTTTGTTCCTTTACTTATATTTTCCGCTTTATATAAGTCAATTTCCTCTGAGAATCTTGGGAAGAAACTTCAAAGATAACTTCAAATGCACTTTTGCTAAGGCCACTATCAACAAATTCCATTTCAAGTGTCACTAATTTGGTCCTTCTCAACTTCTATGCATGAATTGAAGCAAAATATTTCTTTTTTTGTATATGCTACTGTCAAACCTTACTTGTAGTCTTCATGTCATTTCTCTTTATACTTAAATTTATATATGTTTCTTCTTTTGACAAAAGCAACAATATTAGATAATGATTACTCTTCATTCTGCACTTAACATTGACCTACTAAAAAGCTTAGTAATATGCCCCAATGCATATTCAGGTTTGTCATGCTTGATGAATGGATTGAGTTAATTATGAAAACGATTTTGCAAATTGTCCCATTATTTGTGCCTCCTTGTATAAATGACTCTCCTCAAAATATAAATTTTCTCTTTTATCACTTGATGGCTGCCCTGTTGTAGTGACTGTTCTTAAAGCACTAAATGGCATTGTTCCTTTGATGTATGCACTATGCTGTCCTCTCATAATTGTTCATTGTGGATTGCTCTTTCCAGCTTGAAGATCATTGTAAACAAGGTTGCATTCATGAATTATTACTCTATATGGATTGTTGAAGCTTCAATGAAATCAATGTAGCCTCAAATATCCATACCTTCAGAATTGATACCATATCATTATGATCTGAATATTGCTTTGTGACCATGTTATTAGTGAATGTTGACTATCTTCATATCATATTGCTGTTTTATGCTTTGTAGATCTTTGCATCATGATCGTTTCCTTAATGCATATGAGTCTTTAAATTTCACTTACTTTATGATGGTTGATCATGAATACTATTTGTTGCTTCTTTAGTGTTATGTGTTGGGCTCAACCCTCGTGGGAGCCACATTTTCCACCACACATAACACTATATATTACTTGAAATGATTTGATTTTACCTGTTCCTGCACACTAAACAAACTGTTAGCAAAGAAAACCGAAGTTGAAAGTTGCCAATGAGTCTTTGTGCTCTTTGAATACTTGTCTCTCTGATAACTTAATCATCTAATAAATGCCTAATTAAATGTGTATTACATCTCTATTGGTAATATAGGCATGAGGCAGGATGTGATTTTTCATTGCTCTAACACCACCTTTCTCAAATCTTGCAGATGCATTCGGAGCTTAGAGCTATTGCAACTTGGAAACGTGACAACTGAAGAATTCAAGTGTTACAATGATTCGTCATTCAAGACAATGACGAATCACCTTCTCCCTTATATCTATACTATCTTCAATTGTGTAGTATACTTTTATTTCTTGTATTCATTATTTGATTATGAATATCAAATCAAGCTATTCCCATGACTTGTGTGGGACTTTGGTTTTTATAATATGAATAAAAACAACATTACTTATGCAAGCTTATGAGTTCTTTTGAAATGTTCTTGCATAATAAAACTGAAATTCACTTTGTAATCAATCATTGCACAATAATGAATACTTTAGCAAAAAAAAATGAATATCTTGTGTACCTTTTGGCTTGAATTTGCAATTCAGCTCTACCTATTTTGAGTTGTAGCTAAAAATAGGTAACAAGAACCAAACATGTGGAAACTCATTGTCATTTCATTCAGAAGAATGTTGAAGACGAACCGGTTCAGTTGTTGTATGTTCCAACAGAGGAGCAGACAACAAATATTCTCACCAAGTCCCCCATTCTAGATAAGTTTGTAAGAATCAGGGGGCATCTTGGTGTAGTTGATAGATTGAGCATTAAGGGAGGGTATTGAGATAATATTTAAATTAATTATTAATGCTCAATCATGTAGTATGTTGTAATTTTATCTCTTGTTTTTCTTTTGTGTAGATTTAGAAAGTTTCTAAATCTCACCTTTGTAATCTCTATAAAGAGTCTTTGACTCTTTTCTACAAATAATCAGTTATTTTTTACCATCTGATTTGTACAATTACAAATTATTTGATCAAATGGAAGAACTCTCTAGTCGAAATACTACATGGGAAAATGAGGATTTTGTTCAATAACTTCCACAAATGATTAGTGTCAAGGAAAACACTTCTTTGAAAAGGGGGGCATGCTATGCCCTTCCCCTTAATGTTTTTAGTGTGCATAGTGTTATGAGTAGTTTGTGGCCATTTTAAATCTTAATTAAGTTATACAATCATTAATATAGTTTTATATAGATATTTAAGTCGATCTAGATAACATCCAAGGCATAAGTAAGGTATATATGAGAGATAGTGGTTAATTAATGATTATCATATTGCAAATTATGTTATTCTTGGATACTTTTGGAGGTTTTTCCTTGTCAAAGAGGCTTATTATTCTTAAGTATTCATAGTATATTTCTTATTATATTTTTCTTTTGTGCAAATTATTTCATTACATAGATTCTAACTTGAATCAATTAGAAAACTAGTAATTGCTCCATGAGATTAATTGTGTTGCAATGATTCCATTAGTTATAATGTAGGCATAAATATATTTATTATATGGGGAGCTAGGCAAATAGTTTCTTTTTTTCCAAATTCTAAGTACCTACTTGTTCATTGTGGAAATATGAAAATTTATACACTGCCTATAAAAATTTCATGATAGGATTGGTGGTTGGATTTATTTAAGCATAGAGACTAGCTATTGCAGATGTTATTATAGGTTTATGTGCTCACACAATCATAAGATTATGTTTAGGTTCTAGAAGTTTAGGTGTTCACAAGTTAAATTTTTAGAGGTGGCCTTGTTTGATATTTTATAAATTTATTCATAGAAAGTACCATCTCATATGTGGTGTGAGGTTTCCCTAATATATGTAGGTAGTGTCATATGGTTCTCATGACAAATGACTAGTGACAAGGTAGAAGTGTCCTTATGAACAACTTTTGGAAAATGATGCATGCAATACTAAATTCTCTTTTGTTTTGTAAAGTTAAGTTAGTCATATTTTGATTGAATCTCAAAATATATCTACATTGTGAAGCTCAACTCCTATTTTCACATCAACCATATATGTATAATAAATGCTTTCAAATAGGATAAAAGAAAATAAAACAATTATTTTATAGATGCATTTGATATCTTTTTGTATGTATGATTGTAGATAAAAACACCTCCATATAATTATATAAATGTAATGAAGCTGCAATCAACCTACATTAAATAAGTTGGGATAGATAATATAGTTTAAATAAGTGTGAAATAATTTAAAAATAGTTTGAATATAAAAAATATTTTATTATCTATTACATAGATGTACCTAAGATATTCATTCTAGTTTCCTTTAAATTGTACAAAATAAAAACAATTTAATTAAAATATGGACAAAAATATTTGAAGGCACATGCATAAGTTGGGGGCATAACAAAATAAAGATTGAAAATTGTTCATGTATTAATTAATTACTCATGTACCAATATATTTCATGGTAAACGAGGATTTAATGTGTTAGTTCATTTCCTCATGCAAATTGAAGTGAATGAATGTGTTTTTTCCTTTTCCTTTTCCTTTTTGTTTCAATATTTAATGATGGATATTAGGAATTTATTTATGGGACATCATTCCATACTATGAAATCTATTATAAAATATTCAACATGATATCTACCCTATATAAAGGGAAGAGCAAAAGGAGAGATATAACCATTACAAATATAGCACAATAAGTCAAAAGATAGACTAAACCTAACCAAAAAAATTACAAACAATAAAATCAACTCATTCTACTACCACCACCACCTAAGACTTTGTGTTTCCATCTTTCATAAGCATGATTATAAACACCCAAACTAGAGATTGGTAGTAGTTTTATCTTTGAAACAATAGGTTGTTCCCTAGACAAATAAAGTTGTTGAACACACCCAGATACTGAGAGGGGGGGGTGAATCAGTGTCTACAAAAGCTTAAACCCTTCAACCATATGCAAAAACAAACTATTGACAAGATAAAAAACCCTTAACTAGATCTGCAACACTTATTCAAATCAACAACAATGAAAGATAATACAATGAACACACATGCACAAGATAACACCAGATTTACATGGAAAACCCAAGGGGAAAATCATGGTGAGAGTTAACTCACATTATATGAAGGTCACAACTTACATAAATTACAATGTTTTTTAAGGCTCACTACTTATGGACTTGCATGCTAAGGAAAAAAACCTTAGGGAAAGATACACGAGACTTGCAATATAGAGGTGCATAACCCCAGGGCAAGATACAAATTACAAGGACCTAATGAGATTCACTATCTCAAAGAAGGATACATGAAGATTCAAGAATTAAAATGTATGTAAAAAATACACTCTATTGATTGAGGTGTTAAAGCCCATTTCTCTTCTCCTTTTTACAACTCACTACTTCAATTCATCTTTGCACACCACCACACTTTTTACAAATGAATTATTCTTGCATTTATATCCTCCACAAGGTCTCAAAACATTAATTAGGTTAGCTAGAAAGAATACAAACAATGATTTCAACAAGTCGATGGCCACAAAAACATAATGCAACCCTATCCAAAAGATAGAGAAGACAAAAAACACTCTTATTACATCTTCCAATGTGATCCCAAAACACACAAACTGGCACACATCAACCCAAGTTGACAACAAGGAAATGTGAGGATGAAATGTGTAGCACATAACTAGTTGACCCGAAAACACTTACAACTGAATCTACTCAATGTGGTTCTCAACAAATATAGGTTAGGCCTTAAACACACTTTGACACAACTTCATATGCTGGCACAGACCCCCAAGCACTTAGCACAAGAAAGAGAACAAGCCCTATCAGCCAGATATCCACACATTTCCTAGTAAACCAACTCAACACAATATGCGACACCAAAGAGTTCAACCATTGATGTGCAAACCACAAAGAGATGTTCCATGAACATCCAACAACACTTCCTGAAACTTATTTCATACTGTCATGCCGCAAACAACCACCGTAAACCAAACAAAGACAAAGTACTTCATTCCAAAAACACAAAATGCACAACCATGAGATAGAACATTAACATATCAACTTGTGGTACACACCATCACATGAAAAATGAACCGAGACATTGTACAAACATTGGGAGCACGTCCACCAAGCCGTAGGAGCAGAAACATCAATGGGGAGAAATGTGGAGCATTTTTTGGACTAGTCTAAACAACAAACAAAACTACCAATACACTAAAAATAGGAGAGATCATACAACATACTAGAGACCATTAAAACCATCTCTCCACTATCAACATTACTTCTAATCCTCATCTTAACATATCATCATGATACCATCTCTTCTGACAATAACCATGATACTTAATTCATCTTTACTTGATATCAACTAAGGCATGACAACTAACCATGAACATCAGAAACATCAAAGGCATAACATACAACCAATGCCAACCAATCATCATAAATTATATACAACTAAAAGCATGTCAATAGAAAGCACCAATGATAACCAAAATTGAGTGTGGAGATAGGCATCATTGACAACCAATGCCAAACAACAATCTCACAAACATGTTCAACAATCTCCCAACAAACTCACCAAGTGTACAACAATCTCCTCAAGTGTTGAAATCAATGGAAACCAATGCCAACAAAAGTTCTTTAAATTTAAGATTATGTAATATAATTCCCTTCTCATTGCTCTTGTTAATGAAAGACCTTGTTCCATATAAGGAATGGTGCAACCATTAGAAAATTTCAATAAGCCTTTATTGTGTCTCATTATATATTCATATCACACAAATATTTTTGAATGACATCTAATTGAATCTTTATTTTTGTCATGTTCATATGTAGCTAGAAGTCCATTTCATTAGTTGCCACTAGCCCTTTTTGGATTTTCTACTATATCACCCCAATTCAAATTAGGACCTTGCATAAAATCCACCTCCTTTGACCCTTTTGGAGCCAATATTTCTATAATACACTCTTGTAGTATCTCATTATGCACCATTTCATTTAGATTATCTTTGAATTCCTCCAAAATGGTCTCACAAGATTGAAGTACGTTGATATCATCTAAAATCATTGGACCTAGAATTTCTTTCACAATACATAAATTCATAGTTGAGGAATAATTAAAGATGTTCTAGAACCTTCCATTAGATACTAGTCCCCACCTCAACTGGTCTATTTGTCTCTTTGTTTTCCATTGCCACATATAGCCTTGTCACCAAGCACAATAGACAAACCAACCCCAACTTACTTTGCTACAACCATATGGACAAATGTAATGAGCTTGCAAACACAATATATCTTAGCCTTGCCATAACTATCATGCTCTCATGACTACTCTTAATTATTGTGAAGCATGCAAAGAGGGTGCAATATATAAGACTCCACTATCAACCAACTCATCCCTCCTTTTATAATCTTGTTGGATAGCTTGTTAGATGAGAATATAGAAAGTTATGGTATACAAAGAAGCTTGTTAGATAATTAAATTGAACTAAGATAGAGAAGAGAACTAGAGAGAGAATATGTTTTAGTCTATTTATTTCACACATAACATACCACTAAGAAAGGTTTATGATTGCTTATCTTATGCCTACTTGATTACAATGTTTATATCTACTACACTAATAATTCTACTTTAAGACCACATAATCATGATTTAGATGATGCAATGAGAAAACATGTTAATTGCTGCAATCTCATTAGAAGGTATGTTGTACCTTCCTACAACTCTATTAGAAACTATAGGTTGATTGGTCGAGGAATGTTTGTTGTAGAAGTGTCCATTTGTCTACAAAGTTTGCTACAATGTTGTTATAGTATACATAACATTTGCTAGAGAGACAATATTGACATTTGTGTTATCTAGAGAATTTTTGAGGTGCTTTGGTGTATTTTAGACCCAAGACAGTGATTCAAGGTTAGAGGGTCCAATTAAGGACTATCAAACCTTGTAACCAAATGAAACACTCAAAATCAACACGTCTAAAAGAAAACACAAAGAACTAGATTTTAATAATTTGATAAATAACTTCAAGAGCTCAATTGCATGCTATGCATTGAGCTTTTGTGTTAGGATTAAGGTTCCATTTACCTTGCAATCTTATGTGTTTTTTATGCATATCCAACACTCTCAAAAAGTGTCCTTGGATAGTAAGGGTGTAATTGGAAAATGATTTGTAAATTTTTTTTTTGATAATTTTGGCATTAGTTGTTATATGCATTCATGAAGGAAGTGGAGTTGGTAATGATAGTTATAAAGATATTTTTAGTATATTTCTCAACTTGGGGATGCAAATTGAGTAATGGAGCATTTTGCATATTCTTAGTGGATCCCATATGAGTTGGATGATAATTTTGGATGCCCATATTGGGATATGGACCATTATGGAGGTGTTATAATATGCTGTCTATTATTAGTATGCAGATTGTTTTTGCTATTTACAGTTAAATGATAGTTACATTTACTATTCTTAGAAGAGACTCTTCATTTTGGATGTGGGATGTGGTTCACTAACACATTGTTTTAGAAAACTATTTGTGGTATTCCTCTCCCATTTCTCTATAAATTAAAGGCAAGAGATAGTAGTTTCATATAATTATTTTATAGGTACACATTATATTGAAGTGTTGTCAAAGTGTGTTTAAGATTAATACATACTTTTATTTTTCATGCAATTCTTTTTTTCCAAAAGAGTTTCTCCATGTAAATCTCGTGTTCATATGATTTATTGATTTTATGTAATCATAGTCATCAAATGGTGATCTTTGGACAAACAATTATATTTCAAAATTTTCATACACTTGTAAGAGATTTTACTTTAGTAGTTTCATCTTGTTTCTCAACATTTTGATAACAAGATAGATTGTAAAATTCTCAATATTCTTGTCTATCATTCAAACTATTTTTTTCTTGCATTTCTTGCTTATTATCTCCTAAAAATAATGTTTGCATCAAATAATTTGAGGCTTCTCTATATATAGATGTACAAAATGATGTCCATCAACTAGAAATATATGAAAAACATGATAAGGATTAATGACCTCAAAATTAAATGATTTAATCATTTGTTAGCATTGGTCCATTGGTAACATGTAAAATCACCATCTTGTATATATCTCAATCTAAGAATCTTAAAATTCAGTGTGGGTTTTGTTGTGCACTTTTTGCACACATGCCCCACTGAAAGTAGGGACCCTCTTTTGCTCTTTTTTTTTTTCTTTCACTCTTGGTCTTTTTGGCCCTTTGTATTTTGGGGATCTGCTTGCTTGGGCATGTGCTTTGATGTTTATCTTGCTTGTTGGAATGGTCCATCTATGATACATATTGAAAACCTTAGTTTTTGGACTCATTCCAGGTTTTCCACTCTACTTGGGAAAATCCACTCCTATCGGATTGTCCTAGATTCCCTCTGAGGTCTGGTGGCGGCTACTTTTTATTGAAAATTCAGAGATCCTGGTCCTTCACAAAATTCCGCTGGGACAGAATTTCTCTGAATGTTTGTCACCTTGTCGGATTCCCGGATTCTGGGTTGACCCGTTTTGACTGCATTGATTGTGCGATTTCTGAAGGTGGGTATTAAGTCCTCATTTTGGGGAGTTTTATGCCATTTGAATTTTATAATTTGTTCCCTCTTTCTTCTAGAGTGCTTGAGTTTGAGTGTTGCTGCTGAGTTGGGCGTTTGGAATTAGAGTCGATTGTTGCAGCTGAATTTTTCGAAGGCCATCTACGCTCTGCTTGGTCGTCTTGCCGATGTCTGCTATTTTGATTCTTCTATCTTCATGGTATGTGCATGATGCCCTCCCTTCTTTGATAAATGAATTGAATTTATTTGTGGTGTGCACATTTGTATTATGAGTTGAAGTGTCAATGTGGTAGGGTTTGTTCGTTTTGACTTGCTTTTCTGGTCTTGTGTCATTTTGGGGTTTGAATTCTTGTATGATTAAATGATTGAGTGTCTCATATTTGGGGTTGCCCATTTCATGAAGATGTTTACCCCAAGTGAGTCCCTGGGCTTTCCCTTCAGCTTATTCATGAGATAGACTGCTTGTGTGAATCAGGGCGAACCAGTTGTCAACCTTTCCATAGTGAGAGTTGAGTTCATGCTTGTCCTATGCGTTCATGGTGGAAATTTAGGGTTTTGTGCCTAGGGAATCATCGCCAATCCCTTTTGAGTTGCCTTAGGGTGGGTTTGAGTTCATGGTTAATCTGAAGGAGGTTTAGGTCACACCATTCCGGGCTCCAGATTCTCAAATTCGCGATCGTTTGATCGATTTGCTGGAGGTCACGAAAAACGTGAACATCCGGGTTTTCAATGTTGTCGCGAAATTCCTTAACAACTAAAATTTCCTGAACTTTTAGTTTTCCGTCTATCTCTTGAAGTGTGCATCGATCTAGAGATTTTAGCCCTTCGCAAAATTCTGTTGGGTCTGGATTTCCCCGGTTTGTCCGTCCCCTTGCTGGCTTCCCGAAAATTGAGTGAAGTGTTGAAGTTGCATTAGTTTCGTTGGAATCCATGTCTTTGGGATTTTCTCAAAGGTTCTTGGTCTCTTCATTTTCCTGGACTTTGTGACTTATTGCTGTTCCCGTGGATTTCCGTCCCTGATGGATTTTCTCGATTTTGTTGAAATGGAGAATTAAGGAATTGCATGAAGTTTTCTTAATGATTATGCATTTGATAGTTGACTTAGCCTTGTTTTAAGATGCTTCATGCTACTTCGTAGTTAATAACAGATGCATTGAGTGATTGTTGAATGCTTGTGTGCTTTCTTCATTGGAATCCGCCTGGGTGAGAATTTCCTGAAATTCCTCTCTAGCCTGGATTCCGCTAAAAGGCTGAAAACCTGAACTTTGAAATGACTAAATTTTATGAAGTTTTTGAGAATTTGGCTTATTGTGAGATTTATATTAAGGATGAATTTATATTTGTAATGGATTAAATTATGTCCCATGTGTCTTTACTTTGATTTCTTTTCAAATGCAGACTGAATCAGGTAAAGCAATGGCAAGCGGAGCCAAGGGTAAGGTAGTGGACCCAAGTGCAGAGGGATCTTCCATTTCCAAGTCAGAAAGAATCAAGTTAGATATCAAGAGTAAAATTCTGGAGAGTAAGCTCTCCTCTATCTGGTCAGGGGTGACTGACACCAATGTTTGACTATCATGGAACACATTGAGGATCAATTGGTAAAGGATGGAATTCTTCCTTCCTCAAGAATTGTAGAGCCTTGGGAATGGTTTGAAATTCTGCGTATGAGGCAAAAGGCATTGAAGAAGATATATAAATAGGGAAGGAAGATTGATGACACTTTGACTAGTATCTACGATAAGTGTATCTCTTTCTTTGAAGTAATGACAGGGAGAAATAAATTTTATCTAAAACATCTTAACCTGGAGCAGTTTAGAAAGTGGTGGCGAGATGTCTATTCTCCAATCAATGAAGGCCCTATTACCGAACATCAGCTGGATGATGCTGCAACATAGATTGTAGTCATTGATCAATATCAAACAAATAAGGTGGATTGGGATAATATAGTGAAGTAGTCAAGGGATGAAATCAAGTGCCTTGAGAGGAGAGTTAGGGTTTTGCCTCTTCCACCTATTGCCGACTTGGATAGGGTATTGTTGTTGGTGCATGATAAGGTGGAGCGTGCTAAAGACAAAGGGGTGAAGTAGTTAATGCAATGCTACATCGGAATTTGTGCTTCCCCATTATTTTCTCCTCTTCCTTCGCATGCATTGGATCAAGTTTTGTTGGAGACCCTGGGCTGACTTGGATGAAATTGGTGCAAATTGCACATTTCATATTATTTTGAATATCTTTTTTGTGACCTGTTGTGTGGCGTTTGTCATTATAAACCCTAATTGGGCTGACATATCTTGGGGGGTTCTCTATAAGTTTGGCGTTATGCCTCATTTGTAAGGGGTAGAAGTTAGAAGAATTTCACACTAGAGCGAATTGTAAGAAGAAAGAATTAGAGTTCGAGTTAGTTTATCTCTTCAAGAAAGTGTTGTAACAAAAGACTGGAATTGTTGCCACTTTGGGTGATTTAATACAAGAAAAGATATTGTGATTTGGTGCCTTTCTTGTGTTGATTTTTATTTGGCATGGTTCTTGATGTTCTATCTTTAAAATTGCTTAAGTTTAGTTGATGTTAGATGGTTTGATGATATTTAGGGTTTTATGCTTGAAGTGTTTGCAACAATCTCTAGTCCATAATTTTTGCAGTTAGCTGCTTTGCAAAGTTAACCTAGACTTAAAACTATGCTTAGTTCAATTATGAATGTTTTTTCATGTCAATTGCAATAGGGTTGTCTTGAATGAATATGCATGATTTGAAAATCTTTAACACCTTAGAAGATTGCACTATTTCTGTAAGATTGCAGATTTATCTGGGTTAAACAAGAATTAGTTTATGAGGGATTGGTCCATTTCGAGAATCTTATTATTTTCATTATTAATCCTAGGGTTAGAATTATTCCTAGAAATAAATCTGACACTCTTATATTTTGTTATTTCTTTTATTATCTGGGTTAGTTCTAGGTTTTGAAATATCAATATACTGCTAGATCTAATAAATCTGAGTCCAGTATTTTCTTGTAATAAGGTCCCTTTGTGATTACCAACATTTTCACATTATCTCTGAGTTGTTTTATTTGCATTGTCAAGAATTGACATTAGAGACCTTGGGGTTATCTCTTGAGGCTTGCTGATAGAGATTTACCTTTCAAGAGAGATAGGATATCATATTCTGTCTGAGTTGTTGCTGTGTAGAAAACACCATCAATAGATTGGAGCTAGTAGGGGGCCGAATAAGCAATCTAGAGATTTTTCTAAATGCCATCTCTCCTGAAAGGCTCAAAAGGAGAACCAGATCCTCTCTAAGAGAGGAAGAATTTCAAGAATTACCAGTTCCTACTAGGGAAAGAAGTGTCTGAACCGGAGAAGAATCATCATCCAACCAACCACTTCCATCATCTTCATCATCCTCATCCTCATCTGATTATGAAGCCATTCCTATTTTGCAACCCCAACCAGCCATAAATCAACCATTACCACCCCCACCTCCACCAATGGCTTTCCTAGTCAATAACCCATCTCCCTTGATCTTCAATAATTACAATGTCATGCCCAAGAATCTTGAACACTTCTGCTGAAAGTTCCATACCAATGATCCCAATAGGACAACAGAGGAGCATATCAGGATTTTCCAAACCTATCTAAGAGATAGAGGAATCAACCATGAGGATGTCGCATGCAAGATTTTCCCTTATTCTTTGGGGGAAGATTCCTTTTACTGATACAATCACTTACTTGTTGCTTCTATCCATAATTGGACAGAACTGGAGACTACATTTTTGCAGAAGTTTAAAATTCCGATTAGTGCTAATGAGCTCTACATACAGTTTACTAGAGTCAAGAGAGAAATCAATGAGCCTATAGGATCATTTAACAATAGATTCCATCGAGCATACACTAGAATTCAAGCACCTTATGCTGGAAATGAGGACGCTGACCTGGAGGTATACTTTGAGGCCCTTGATAGCCTTACATCCATGATCCTGAAATGGGGGACTAATCCCCCAACTACCTTACTCGCCGCATACATAGAGGATGTTAAGGTTCGCACATATCTAAGGCAACATTTGTCAAGACCTTTTCCATCCTTAGGACCAACTGATCACCCTAGACAAGTCCAAGATCTTAACCAAGCCTTAACTAATTATGATCCCATTATGAATCCAGCACCCTCATTGCCCTTGGTCCCACACCCTAGTCCTTCAATAAATCAGGCTCGACCAATGACCTCATATCCTCAGCAGGGAGCCAATCAACCTCTTCACCCGCAGTAGTAGATTGGTTTTCCTACATAGCTGCAGAATTCAAAAGTCTTGAATCAGGATGTTGGTTCTAGAGGAGCATCTGGATACTCGCATGGTAATGTGAATTCAATACCACATACTAGTCTAGATAAAGAACAATTGGATGAGTCATCTGAGCAAGTGAAGAAACTGAATATGGAGGTGACCTACCTGAGAAATCAAAACAACCAACTTCAAGTTGCACAAAAGAACATGCAATCGAACTACAATAGAGAGAACAAAGATGTTGCTAAAGGAAAAAAAATGGATAGAGGGTAGTATTTTGATAGGAACCAAAATTTTGAAAGAGGACAAGGCTCTGGCCAGAATTATGACAGGGGGTAACAAGGTGGATAGGGGTTCGACAGAAGGAAACCAACTAAATAGAATAGACCTTGGAATATTGGACCTAATAATGGGGGAATTCCTACTCCATTGGATCAAACTCCTACCTAGGAGAAGCCTCCAAGTGGTGTGTATCTGGCAGAGGTAGCTCTATCTAGATGGTGCAGGCTCCATAAGACAAGCCAACATTCTAAGCTAGATTGCTCTGAGTTTTAGACTGCTACTTCCATCTTTCAGTATGAAGTTGAGAACAATTCCAATGGTTAGGAGATTGTGCCCTCAAATCCTCATGATTCCCCAATAATGGTACTTAACCATGCTCCATTCCCAAAAGGTGAGGAGAATGAACCAGAGGAGGAATCCAGTGAATAGGATAAAGAGATAGAGCAGGTGTTGAATGAAGATAAAATTTCTCAGTTGTTTAATGAAGAGAATGAGAATGATAATGGCCCTTTGGATGAAGAAGAAGTTGGTGTTGAAGAAGTTCATATGTTCCAGCAAACCATAAAGAAATATGATTTGAGGAACAAGCCTAACAAGAGTCCACAATCTGGAGGTCCCTTCATGACTTCTATTCCTCCAAATAATTTCACTACTCCACCAGATGTGCAAGCTAGTAATAAACCATCTTACCCTCATGTGCCAACACAATACTTGTCAAAGGGAAGAAATGCTGAAGTATCAAAAGACAAGCAGATTAGTGGCTGCAAGGAAGCTCATGTTGATATGAACATGGAGAAATTGGGTGAATATGTGACTGAAGAATTCAAGAAAGTAAAGGTAAGTCTTTCTACTTTTGAGTTATTAAGAGTCCCTGCTATTAGGAATGCTTTCTTGGGATCTTTTAATTCAAACACAACACCACAAGGAGTAACTGCTAGTGAGGCAGTTGTCAGATCCTTTAATTCACATGTAGTTAAAGGCCAGGTCCCACCTATAGACAAAGGGAAAGATAAATATGAGAGTTAGGTTGCACAAGCTGACACCCAGCTGAGCCTATTCTAGGGCAAGATGGAAACCCCTCCCTTTCTGATTTCTATTCGTATCTTTGGAAATTTTTTGCATAATTGTCTATTGGATTTAGGAGCATCTACAAATGCTATGCCTTTTTCTGTCTGTAAAGCTTTAGGTATTACTCCTATTGCTTCTCAAAAGAAGGTCACTCAATTAGATAAGACGAAGGTGAGTGTAGTAGGAGAACTGAACATGATCCCCACGCAGGTTGCATCAGATCCAAGGGTGCAATAGGTGATCAACATTCAGGTTGCTGACATTCCCGACACCTATGGTTTGATTTTGGGTCAAGATTTCACTAAGGCATTGAATGGGTATACATAAACAGACCACTCTCACATGTGGCTACCATGGAAAGGAGTACCAAACCAGATCAAGATTGAAAGAGAGCCCATAATGAAATATGTAATCACTGAGAACCAAAATACTTCAAATGAAATATTAATATCGGAGGTCAGCATGGGGAATTATGTGTTGGCTACATCAGTCTTAGATAATGAAGAGGTATTTATGCTACAGGGCCCCTGTTATGAACCTATATCAAAATCTGGAAGGTTTGAGGAAATCTTCATGATGCAAGATAAGTCCATCAGTGATTCCGAAACACTAAGTGAGCAAATAGATGAAACTAATGACCAAGAGGATAGACAACTTAGTTTGTTGGATAACTTTTAGGAATTCATCCAGAGGTGTATAGAGAATTAGATCCACCTAGGAAGAAGTATGAATTTTGAAGAACTGTTGCTCCCCAATTGGTGCTGAGTCCACGATGCCCCCCACTTCGAGTTGGAGTGTCATGTATGTCAGACCGCTGTGGAGTAGGTAAAAAAATGTATTAACCCAATCCCAATTGTCAGACTGAATTTATAGGGAGAACCACATAATGACAAGGGTAAAAGCCCAATGCTTCCTGAGAAGCCTCCTATTTGCAGTAAAATGAAAGAGGAATCAAATAAATTAGAGCCTGATGACTATGGGACATTAAGATTCGATGGATCCAAATCTAAGCAAGGTGCTGGAGTAGGGTTTGAACTGATAAGTTCTAAAGGTAAGAGATATTTTTCTGCTCATAGGCTACAATTCCAATGCACTAATAATGTGGCTGAATATGAAGCTTTAATCCATGGGCTGTTAATGGCATCAAGGCAAAAAGTTAAGATATTACAAATTTTGGGGATTTTGAGTTGGTAGTCAGGCAGGTGAGGAAACAATATTCATGTCATGACAAGAGGATGACCAATTATAGACATATAGTGTGGGATCTTATTGAGGGATTTGATGCTTTCAACATCCAGCTGATTCCTCACAGTAGGAACCAAGTCACAAATTCTCTAATACAAGAAGCCAGTAGATTGCAACCCTTGCAACTTTTAGGATTGAAGAAGTTTACAGTGGAACTCACTCTAGTACCTTTGGTACCTGATAACGTCACCAGTTTCCAGGTATTTGAAGATGATAAGCACATTCTAGATTTCATTACAAGTTGTGATGTGTTTGCTTCTCAAGTAATTGATGAGATAGAGCCTCAAGATGTAGAAACAGACTTAGAAGGGGTCATCAACCTGAAGACAAACACTATCCCAAGAGGTATGGTGCAATTGGAATGAATTTTTGATTTGGATAAGATAAAAGATCAGGAACAACAAGTCAAAAGGGAATCTCACAGTAGTCAATGTGAAACATACAACATGGGAACACAAAATGACGTAAAGAATATTTTTATTGGTAAAGTATGTACTTTTGAAGAAAGGAGAGGAATTATTGATGCTATACATACATATCGAGATGTGATAGCTTGGAGTTACGAAGATTTGAAAACATATGATACTTCAATCATTACACACACCATTCCCTTGAAGTCAAATGTCAAACCATTCAGGCAAAGACAAAGACCAATTAATTCTCTGTTGGAACCCATCATTTAGAAAGAAGTGCATAAGCTAATTTCAACACGAATTATATTTCCAGTGAGTTATTCAACCTGGGTTGCGAATCTGGTTCCTGTGAGAAAAAAGAATGGAGAAATCAGGCTGTGTGTGGACTTTAGAAATCTTAATAGAGCATCAAAAAAAGATAACTATCCACTTCCTTCGCTAGTCGAGGTGCTTCAGATCGTTAATGGATCTCAGATGATGTCCTTTTTGGATGGGTATTCTTGATACAATCAAGTCATGGTACAGTATGAAGATAGGCATAAACTACATTTACTACGAAATGGGGGACTTTTTCCTACAAAAGAATGCCTTTCGGTTTGATCAATGATGGAGCTACTTTTCAGAGAGCTATGTATATTTCTTTTAAGGATATAATTGGTAAGTGCATCATTATTTATATGGATGATTTGACAGTCTTCTCTAAGAAGCGAGGTAATCATATAGCAGATTTATGCAAGGTCTTCCAAAGGTGCAGAGAGTTTGGCATCTCACTTAACCCAAAGAAGTGCATTTTTGGGGTTAAAGAAGGAAAACTGCTAGGACATGTTATTTCAAAGCAGGGTATTGCCATTGATTCCAAATGAATAGAGGCTATCTCGAGGATTTAGCCTCCTACAAGCAAGAAGGAAATGAAGTCTTTCTTTGGGAAGATCAACTTTGTCAAAAAATTCATCACTTGATTTGCAAAGATAGTGAAGCCCTTGAATGCTATGTTAAAACAGGAGGCCAAAGTGGAATAGAGTGCAGAAGCTAAGGAGGCATTTACATAAATCAAGAAAGTTATTGCTGAAGCTTTAGTGTTGGTGATTCTAGATTATGCTAATCCTTTTTACATATATTCATTTGCTTTTGATCACTCTTGTGCTGGAATGTTGAATCAAAAGTCTGATCAAGGCAATGAGCATCCTATAGCCTTCATGAGTACTCCTTTAAAGGATGCAAAGTTGAGATATCACAATGTGGAAAATCAGGCCTATGCTTTGGTCAGAGCAGTGGAAAAGTTCAGACACTATATTCTGAGGAATAAGGTTTTTGCCAAAGTACCTAATCCTGTGATGAAGCTGTTGCTTATGCAGAATGAGCTAGGTGAACGAAGAGCTAAATGGGTGACTATGTTGTAGGAATCTGACATTGAGATTCAACCCATGAAATTGGTGAGAGGACAGGGATTGACGAAGACGATGGCTGAGATAGGTCCTGATCTCACAACTTAGTATTATCATCTCCAAGAGGTATCTCAAGATGACTGGTATGATGAAGTCATCTATTATTTATTGAACCAACGGTGTCCTGATCACCTTAATACAGTCCAAAGATGGGCCTTACGCATGAAGAGTGGTAGTTTTATGATTAAAGGGGGTGTCTTGTATAAGAAAAATCATGAGGGCATGTATTTAATATGTTTGGGGAAGGAAGAAGCTACCAGAGTGATGATTGAATTCCATGAAAGATATGGCATGAGCCATGGGTCTACATCATCTATTGCCAATTAGATCCTAAGGGTGGGCTATTATTGGCCCACCCTATTTAAGGATGCGCACAACCATGTGAGGATGTGTCATGTATGTCAGACGACAACAAGTAAGGAAAAAAATGCAACCCTTCCACTTTAGCCAGTCATTGAGGTGAAACATTGTGCATAATGGGGAATGGATTTTATAGGTTCAATTAACCCACCTTCTTCTGCAGGCCACCGGTATATTCTAACCATAACTGATTATTTTACTAGATGGAATGAGGGTCTTGTGTGTAAGAAATGTACTTATGATGTGGTAATCAATTTCCTTGAATAAGGTATTATTAATCATTTTGGTTGTTTGTTGTCTTTGGTTTGTAATAATGGTCCTGCATTTGCATCACTGAAAATTTCCAATTGGGCTTTTGATCATGGAATCATCATAAAATTTGCATCCAATTACTACCCTGAGAGTAATGGTCTAGCTAAGTCTTCCAATAAGAATCTCTTGATAGTCATCCATAAGTTGCTAGAACAGAATCCTAAGGATTGACCCACCCAACTTCGATTTTCTCTCTGGGCAGACCATACTAGACAGAAGGCATCCATAGGAGCCTCTCCTTATCACTTAGTGTATGGTTTGGAACCCCTCTTCCCCATCCAATTGAAGATCCCCACCTTAAAGTTCATTAATGAATACTATAACGAGGAGAATAAGCGCGAAATCCATTTGGATGAGTTGTTACACCTTGAAGAGAAGAGAGATGAAACCCTAGAAAAAATTGCCAAACACCAGGGCATAGTGAAGTGATGGTTTGAAAGGAGAGCTAAGGTGAAGGCCTTTAGAATTTCTGACTTAGTTCTCTACTGGGATAAAGCCCATGACCGTAAGGGAGCATGGTAAATTTGAAAAAATCTAGCTTGGCCCTTACCAGATTTCAGAAATTCAGGGAGATAATGTTTTTCGCCTGAAAACCCTCACTGGTGAGGATATCCCGCTGCCTATCAATGGGCAGTATCTGAAGCATTAATTCCAATATTGAGCTATTTTTTAGCTCTTCCTTGTACATAGTTAGAGTAGGTTTTCTTTCTTCCTTGATTTTCTTGTCTGTTGTTTCGCTTTGGTTAGTGTAGGTTTCTTTTCTTTTGTTTTGTGTTGGTTTGCTTCGTTGGTTTTTGCTTTCCACTTCATTTTTTTTTGCTTTTGGTTCTTGGCTTTCTTAGGGCTATTGCATCTGCATGATGGGCTACTCACCTGGGGTTGTTCTAGATATTTCTCTTACAAACTCTAGTTAGCTTTTCAGAGTCAAGTGGTGGAATTCCTTTATCTAATGTCCCTTGTACTTAGAATTAGAGTCACTTGTTTTGGATGAACTTTGGAATATATTTGGGTCTCACATTTTCACATAAAATTTAAGGATTCTAGAATTGCATAGAGTTCCTGTGTAATTTGGCCTGGTGAAAAATATTATAGTCTGCTTCAATTCCACTGTGTTCCTCATCCCTGAGTGTGAGTTTCATTACCCACGAGGTGAAAGGAAGGATTGAAAAATGTGTAAAAAGAAAGAAAGAAAAGAGAAAGTATCGAAAATCAAAATAAATCTTCACCTTATCAGGGGCATCCTAGTATCTCTACCGAGGCTATAGACGCCTGGTTGGCAGTAGAGCTATGCTTGGGAGGGTCACAATAATAACCTTGTTGGGGCTATGGATGCCTGACTAGCAGTGAGGCTTTATCTAGGTTGCTTTTTAATTTAGAAATTTTATGTAGCCCGGTCAGACTTTCCCTTGTTCTTGTTGCATCCAAGGAATGGGAAATAAATGCAAATACACACACTTGGACCCTGGTATAGGAAAAGGTCTCCTTTCTTGTGATTTATGAAACTTTATTCATAGGTGTCTTGATCTAAGGACTGAAACCCAAGATTTTGGGTTCTTGATTCTAGTTTGTTCTTGAAATGCTCTGGAGCATTTCCCCAACAAAGTCACCATTTGTTGTGCACTTTTTGCACACATGTCCCACTGAAAGTAGGGACCCTCTTTTTTTTTTTTTTTCTTTCACTCTTGGTCTTTTTGGCCCTTTGTATTTTTGGGATCTGCTTGCTTGGGCATGTGCTTTGATGTTTATCTTTCCTATTGGAATGGTCCATCTATGATACATATTAAAAACCTTAGGTTTTGGACTCATTCCCGATTTTTCACTCTACTCGAGAAAATCCACTCCTGCCGGATTGTCCCGGATTCCCTTCGAAGTCCAGTGGTAGCTACTTTTTATTGAAAATATGGAGATCCTAGTCCTTCATGGAATTTTGTTGGGACTGGATTCCTCTGAATGTCCATCACCTTGTTGGATTCCTAGATTCTGGGTTGACCCATTTTGACTGCATTGATTGTGCGATTTCTAAAGGTGGGTATTAGGTTGAATTTTGGGGGGTTTTGTGCCATTTGAATTTTATCATTTGTTCCCTCTTTCTTCTAGATTGATTGAGATTGAGTGTTGCTGTTGAGTTGGGTATCTGGAATTAGAGTCGATTGTTGTAGCCAAATTTTTTGAAGGCCATCTACGCTTTGCTTGGTTGTCTTGTCGAATTCTGCTATTTCAATTCTTCTGTCTTCATGGTATGTGCACGATGCCCTCCCTTCTTTGATAAATGAATCAAATTTCTTTGTGGTGTGCATGTTTGTACAGTGATTCGAAGTGTCGGTGTGGTAGGGTTTGGTTGTTTTGACTTTCTTTTCTAGTCTTCTATCATTTTGGTGTTTGAATTCTTGTATGATTAAATGATTGAGTGTCTCGTATTTGGGGTTGCCCATTTTGTAAAGATGTTTACCCCAAGTGAGTCCCTAGGCTTTCCCTTCGGCTTCTTCGTGAGATAGACTGCTTGTGTGAATTAGGGTGAACCAGTTGTCAACATTGCCATAGTGAGAGTTGAGCTTATGCTTGTCATGTGCATTTATGGTAGAAATTTAGGGTTTTGTGCCTAGGGAATTTTCGCCAATCCCTTTTGAGTTGCCTTAGGGTGGGTTTGAGTTCATGGTTAATCTAAAGGAGATTTAGGTTCCACCATTCTGGGCTCCAGATTCTCAAATTCACAATCGTTTGATTGATTTGTGGGAGGTCATGAAAAACGTGAACATCCGAGTTTGCAACGTTGTCGCGAAATTCCTTAACTACCGAAATTTCTTGACCTTTCAGTTTTCCATCTATCTCTCGAAGTGTGCATCGATCTAGAGATTTTGGCCCTTCGCGAAATTTCGTTGGGTCTAGATTTCCCCGGTTTGTCCGTCCCCTTGTTGGCTTCCCGAAAATTGAGTGAAGTGTTGAAGTTGCATTAGTTTCATTGAAATCCATGTCTTTGGGATTTTCCCAAAGGTTCTTGGTCTCTTCATTTTCTTGGACTTTGTGAATTATTGTTGTTCCCACGGATTTCCGTCCTTGATGGATTTTCTCGATTTTATTGAAATGGAGAATTGAGGAATTGCATGAAGTTTTCTTAATGATTATGCATTTGATGGTTGACTTAGCCTTGTTTTAAGATGCTTCATGATGCTTTGTAGTTAATAACAGATGCATTGAGTGATTTTTAAATGCTTGTGTGATTGCTTCTCTAGAATCCGCCTAGCTGGGATTTTCTCGAAATTCCTCTCTGGCCTAGATTCTGCGGAAAGGCTGAAAACCCAAACTTTGAAATGACTAACTTCAATGAAGTTTTTGGGCATTGGCTTATTGTGAGATTTATATTAAGGATGAATTTATATTTGTAATGGATTAACTTGTGTCCCATGTGTCTTTACTTTGGTTTCTTTTCGAATGCAGGCTAAATCAGGTAAAGCAATGGCAAGTGGAGCCAAGGGTAAGGTAGTGGACCCAGGTGCATAGGGATCTTCCATTTTCGTGCTAGAAAGAATCAAGTTGGATATCAAGAGTAAAATTCCCAAGAATAAGCTCTCCTCTATCTGGTCAAGGGTGACTGACACCAATGTTGGACTATCATGGAACACACTGAGGATCAATTGGTAAAGGATGGAATTATTCCTTCCTCAAGAATTGTAGAGCCTTGGGAATGGTTTGAAATTCTACATATGAGGCAAAAGGCCTTAAAGAAGATATATAAATAGGGAAGGAAGATTGAGGACACTTTGACTGGTATCTATCATAAGATTATCTCTTTCTTTGAAGTAATGACAGGGAGAAAGAAATTTGCTCCAAAACATTTTAACCTGGAGCAGTTGAGAAAGTGGTGGCAAGATGTCTATTCTCCAATCAATGAAGGCCCTATTACCGAACATCAGCTGGATGATTCTGCAACATACATTGCATTCATTGATCGGTATCAAACAAATAAGGTGGATTGGGATAATATAGTGAAGCAGTCAAGGGATGACATCAAGTGCCTTGAGAAGAGAGTTAGGGTTTTTCCTGTGCCACCTATTTCTGACTTGGACAGGGTATTGTTGTTGGTGCATGATAAGGTGGAGCATACTAAAGATAGAGGGGGGAAGTAGTTAATGCAATGCTACATCATAATTTGTGATTCCCCATTATTTTCTCCTCTTCCTTCGCATGCATTGGATCGAGTTTATTTGGAGACCCTAGGGCTGACTTGGATGAAATTGGTGCAAATTGAAAATTGCACATTTCATATTATTTCGAATATCTTTTGGCCAATCTGTTGTGTGGCTTTTATCATTATAAAACCTAATTGGGCCGACATATCTTGGGGGGTTCTCTATAAGTTTGGCGTTATGCCTCATTTGTAAGGGGTAGAAGTTAGAAAAATTTCACACTAGAGCGAATTGTAAGAAGCAAGAATTAGAGTTCGAGTTAATTTATCTCTTCAAGCAAGTGCTGTAATAGAAGATTGGAATTGCTGCCACTTTGGGTGATTTAATACAAGCAAAGACATTGTTATTTGGTGCCTTTCTTGTGTTGAGTTTTATCTGGCATGGTTCTTGATGTTCTATCTTTAAAATTGCTTAAGTTTAGTTGATGTTAGATGGTCTGATGATGTTTAGGGTTTTATGTTTGAAGTGTTTGCAGCAATCTCTAGTCCATAATTTTTGCAGTTAGCTAATTGTTAGATGCTTTGCAAAGTTAGCCTGGACTAAAAATTGTGCTTAGTTCAATTATGAATATTTTTTCATTTCAATTGCAATAGGGTTGTCTTGAATGAATATGCATGATTTGAAAATAATTAATACCTTAGAAGATTGCACTATTTTTGTAAGATTGCAGATTTATCTGGGTTAAACAGGAATTAGTTTATGAGGGATTGGTCCATTTCGAGCATCTTATCATTTGAATTATTAATCCTAGGGTTAGAATTAGTCTTAGAAATACTTCTGAAACCCTTATATTTTGTTATTTCTTTTATTATCTGGGTTAGTTCTAGGTTTTGAAGTATCAATATATTGCTAGATCTGATAAATCTGAGTCCAGTGTTTTCTTGTAGTAAGGTCCCTTTGTGATTACCAACATTTTCACATTATCTCTGAGTTGTTTTATTTCAATTGTCATGACCTAGCATGAGAGACCTTGGGGTTATCTCTTGAGGCGTGCTGATAGAGATTTACCTTTCAAGAGAGATAGGATATCATTTTCTGTCTGATTTGTTGCTGTGCAAAAAACACCATCAACAGGTTTCATACTAATTACCTCTTAGGGCCCATAATGAGGTAGGTAACATTAATAATTGGAACAAGTTTCAAATAACTATCGCAACCCTAAAACAACGTAGTGCTAAACCATGATTTATCTTAGGTTGGTCTAGTTAAGTTCCTTGAGATGAGAAACACAAATGCAATGTTCAAATATTTAAAAATACTAGAAAATACTTAGAAAGTAGCATTAAATATTTTTTTTCTTACACCTTGGATTCTCTTGTATTAGACACCATAGGTAATTAAAAAATGAGCCTCTCACTTTTATTCAAGGATTTGGGCTAAATGATAATCATGTTGGTCAACCTTAGCTTTAGATTTCCATGTAGAATATTTAATTTTATTATACTTCCACTTCACCAAATACTATTTATATTTCTTGTTTCTTATGCTCCTTATTTTGATTTAAACTATCTCTTCATTTTTCACTTTATGCTTAGACACATATGACCCCAATCTATTCCTACTATGTGATCTACTTCTCGTTCATGGTACACAAAAATCAATAATGTTAAATAGTATGTTGCAAGTATGCAGGTGTTTTTATTGATGTCAAGAAGAAGTCTATAGGCTGGTGTTGTCATTGATGTCAACTATGTGTTAAGGAGGTTTGTTGCATGTCGAGGATATTGAGAAAATTGAATAAAAGAGGAAAATAGGATTGTTGTAGGTTGTGCATGTGTAGTTGAGATATTGAAGAAGTGTTGTAAGTACATGGAGCTATCTTTTGTTGCAATGTTTGGAGATGAGTTGGAATGAAGTAATGAGCTGAGATGATGTATTTGGTACTTGGTTTCCAAGTGCTTTTAAGAAAAAATGATAAACATAGTAAACTGTGTTGTGCAAGTGTTTAGAGTGTGCTATGATATTATGCTCCTTGTTTCTTTTGTGTTTAGGCTATGCCTGTGAAGATCTGGTATGTTGTTCATGGTTGTTAGAGGTTTCTATATTCATAACTTGGGTTTTTGGATTGTTGTACAGTGTGAGATATTTTCACCAGTGCGTGAACCAATTTTTCAATGATGTTTTCTGTGGCCTGGGAGAAACGTATTTGCTTTGTGTTTCTTCATTGTTTGGCTTCAGGTTGTATGGATTTGGCAATTTTATTATAATGTTTGTATCTTTTTGTATTCAAGGTTTTACTTGATTTGGTGTAGTACAAAGCGAGTTTCATTTGCCAGTGTGCGAATAAGGTTTACCAGTTGTTCTGAGTTGAAGTATTTGTATGATGTGAGTTTGGATGAAATGGCTGATGGATCTCAGGTAGTTAGAAGATTATTCTAGATTGTGTTAAAGTGATTTTTTTTGTCTAAAACTTTCAAATTGATTTAAGGAAGCATGTACTTAATGTTTATGGTGTTTAGTACGGGTGTTGTTCAACCTTGTGTTAACACTACATGCGAGGTTTGTAAAAGTGTGTTGAGGTGTGTTGGGATCTATTCGGGTCATAATTAAGGATTTATGTAGGTCTCCTTTGTTCCTATCCACCATGAGAATGTTTAGGTGATGACCTATTTTGAATTTATAAGCGTAACAAATAGTTTCTGACCTTAGAGAAGGTTTTTGAGGATGAGGTTGATATAAATAAGTGTAATGGTGTTTTTGAGATGTAAGTAATAATCAAGAGAGAAGCAAGATATATGTGAGATCAATGAGAGTGATGTGTGTGATGCGTATTTGATTAGAGTAGTGAAAATTTCAAGTGTTTGGACTCTTGAAGGAAGTGAGCTGAAGGTGTCCAAAATCATTCATGCAAGATTGTGAAAGTGTCGGAGAATTGTGTCAAATTCCTTGTTGCATTGAGAAAATGTTCTCTGCGTATCATTTCTCTTCTATCTTCTTGTATTTCATTCTGTGGCAGTGAGCCCTGGATGTGAGACTTTTTGGATAGTGTGTCCTATTATGGCATTGAGCCCTTTGTACCAGTTTTGCAATTACTTATATTGGGATTTAATCCTCACTGTGGTTTTTCCCTCATTGGTTTTTCCATGTAAATATTGTGTTATCTTATGTATGGTGTTGTTATTTCAGTTTATGTTATTTTCATTTCATGTTTAATCACATTAACAAAATAACGGTTTAATGAATGCATGTGGATCTGATTACTATTGAGGATTTTGAAGGTTTAATTTGCTACAATTGATTCACCCCCCTCTTAGTTGTCTTGTTCATTCAACAATTGGTATCAGAGCAAGGTTCCTTGGAAAATAGATTAATCGCTTGAGGTAGATCCAAGATGATGAAGAAGGTTTCTTTGGAATGCCCTAGATTTGATGGAATAGATTATGCATTCTAAAAGTAAAATATGGAAGGATATCTAGCAGCTCAGGGATTTGAGATTGAAAATGCTTATAAAACCACATATACTCCACCTCAAAATGGTCCAAGTACAAGTGCAAAGATCAAGGTGCATGAGATCAATTCTAAGGCATGATTTATTATTGTGAATAGTCTTTCAAATACTGAATTAGTAAACATTATGAGTTTGAAGACTACTAAAGAGGTTTGGGATAAGCTATAAAGAATTTATGAAAGAGATGAAAAATTCAAACAAGCAAAGATGCAAAATTTGAAGGTACAATTTGAGACCTTGCATATGTCTAAAGATGAAACAATCAAAATCTACATGAAGAGTTGATGAGTTGGTGAGTGCTATGAGAGGTCTTGGTGCACAAGTCAAAGAACCTAAAGTGGTAAAGAAAGTTCTCATATCTCTTCTTGATTCTTATAGTGAAAAGGTATTTGCTATTGAGGAAATTGTAGATCTTGATACTTATTCTAGAGATCAAATGATTGGTACACTAACTTCTTTTGAATTGAAGAAAAAGGGCTTGAAAAATGGTATAAATCTAGAGACTTCTTTCAAGGATGAAGTATTAGAAAAAGTTGAAGATTCAGATAAGGAAGATCTTGATGATGTGGAAGCTAACTTTGTAAGAAGAATGAAGAAGGGAACCAATAGGTATAAAGGTAAACTACCTTTCAAATGTTTTAGTGATGGTGATATAGGTCATTATGCTTCTAGATGTCTAAAAGGAGCTATTAGCAATAAGAGTAAGGAGAATAAAGGAAAGATGATTAAGAAAGATTACTATGTTAGAGAAGATGCTAGTATTTTTGATGATGAATATGATTATGGAGAATTTGATGAGAATGAATGCTTGTTCTTGGCTATAAAAGATGAATCTAGTTCTACTAACTCTGAAAGCTATGTGAAGGAAAGTGATCTAGAGAAGAAGGATAAGGTTGAAGGTACTTTGGTATCTTCTTTTCATGTTAAAGAAGATAAAAATTATTGGATTGTTGACAGTGGCTGCTCTAATCACATGACTGGAGACACAAGTAAGTTTCTTAAACTTGAAAAATATGATAGAGGATTAGTTAAATTTGGAGATGATTCATGAGCTAAGATTTGTGGAATAGGTTCAATTATTTTTGATGGCAAGAATAACATTGATAATGTTTACTATGTTAAGGTCTTAAGGCATAATATTTTGAGTGTTGGACAAATGTGTAGCAAGGGATATAATTTTGTGTTTAAGGATGAAACATGTGAGATCAGAAAAGGGTCTAAAACTATGATTGTTCATGGTAATAGAATAGATGGGAATATTTATCAGCTCAAGGGTGTTGATGGACATTGCTTTATGTCTTAGATTAGTGACAATTGGTTATGACATTGAAAGATGTGTCACATGAATTTTGATAGTTTGGAAAGAATTGGTTTAGTTCATGTAGTAAGAGATCTACCAAAAATAAAAAATTAATGTTGTTTCTGAGAGTTGTCTAGAATTAGTACATATAGATCTTTGTGGTTCTACAAGGGTGAGAAGTCTTCAAGGTGATAGGTATTTCATGATTTTAATTGATGATTATTCTAGAATGACATGGGTTACTTTTCCTAGAGAAAAATATGATGCACTTGATAAATTCAAGGCATTTAAAGCTATGTTTGAGAATGAAATGGATCTAAAAATTAAATGTTTGAGGTCTAACAAAGGTTGTGAATTTACTTCCAATGAGTTTAAAATTTTTTGCGAAGTTCATGGAATAAAGAGGCACTTGTCTGCCCCTAGAACTCCTCAGCAAAATGGATTTGTTGAAAGGAAAAACCAGACTGTCCAAGAAGTTGTTGGGAATATGATGAGAGAAGAAAATATAATGGAAGTCTACTAGAGATAATCTATTCATACTATTGTTTACATACTTAATAGAGTACAAGCTAAAGCTAAAAACACAAAGAATCCCTATGAGCTATGGTATGGAAGGATTCCTACTATAAAGTGTTTTAGAGTATTTGGAAGCAAATTTTATATCAAGAGAGATGAAGAAAGCTTAGGAAAGTTTGATGAAGGTATCTTCCTTGGATATTCTACTAAAATAAAAGCTTACAAATGTTACAACAAAATGCTGAGAAAGATAGTTGAAAGTGCAAATGTTAAGGTTGATGAAAATTTGCAGAATTCAATTACAGTAGATGGATATGTGTCAGATGAACTTGATTGCAAAGAAGTAGAAGAAGAAGAAGCTGATGGAAAGGAAGTGTAAAATGAAGAGGAAGAAGCTATAGAGAAGAACCCTAAGACCCCTAAGTATGTGAAAAAGAATCATTTTGAAGAAGAGATCATTGGAGACAAAAGGAAAGGAGTATTGATAAGAAGCAAAGATGTTGAATTTGAGGTAAATCTATGTTTACTATCTAAAGTTGAACCTAAAAAAGTGAGTGAAGAATGTAAAGATGAACATTGGATGAAGGAAATGGAAGAAGAACTTATGCAAATAGAGAAGAATCAGACTTGGGAATTGGTTCCTAGACCGGAAAACAAGAAAATAATTGGAACTAAGATGGTATTCAGAAACAAGCTGAATGAAAATGGGGAAGTGGTAAGAAATAAAGCAAGACTTGTGTGTGAGGGTTACTCACAAGTGGAAGGTATAGACTTTGAGGATACATTTGATCCTATGGATAGGATGGAAGCTATCAAAATATTTTTGTCATTTGCAACACATAAAGACTTTAAATTTTATTAGATGGATGCAAAGTCTGCTTCTTTGAATCGTGAATTGGAAGAAGTTTACATGGAACAACTGGAATGATTTTAGTTGTCAGATCTACCAGATATGGTATGTAAATTGAAGAAAGCACTAAATGGATTGAAGCAAGCTCTCAAAGCTTGGTATGCAAGATTGGACATATATTTGATACAACAAGGATTCAATAAAGGTACCGCATATAGTAATATTTACTTCAAAATTGAGGAAGACAAAATCTTGATAGTGGTTGTATATGTGGATGATATTATCTTTGGAGGAATGAAGCTATCTGTAAAAAGTTTACTAAAGAGATGCATAAAGAGTTTGAAATGTCAATGTTTGGGGAGATGAATTTCTTGCTGATGTAGAGCAGGGTGGAGGTTATGAACACAACTATAATTAAACAAGTTTTACAAATCTAAAATCCCAGCTAGGTGATTTTCTCTCAAATTCTCCTATTCCCCTAATAATACTTGAAACAGGGGTTTTTCAGCATAACTTTTAGAGAAGAATTCAAACCCAAAATTGGAACATCATTGCAGATACCTTTTATGTCCCTTGGAAACATATCAAAATTGTAGATATGGCTGTTTTATAACAACACCCTCCAATTTGGACTACCATGCTGCAACTAGGCCTAATTAGGCTTGTTTTACAAAGCAACAAAAAAAGTTTCAATTCCAAAACTACAAACCTTCACTCCAGGGCTTCTATCATGTAACATGGGGTCTTCATATGCAAATTTCATCAACTAAAACAATCACCAATTCACCTTACAACAAAACCCTATGTCTACCTATCACTTAAGCCTAATACATAGTGATATTAGGCTAGGGTTGCATCAAACTCGACCCTAAATCCATCCCCTACTCCTGAAAAGCATACAAACATTAAAAAAACCCTCTCTACTTCCATTCCACTGATTATTATATTTTTCCACTGGTGGAATGGGATCTAATTCATGCTTCTTCTATCAAACTCTCAAGAACTAGGGTTTCCTAGCTATTTATAGTAAATTGGCCCTAACCCACTCCAGTTTCGATGAAAAATGATGAAATCCAAACCAAATGATGTTTAATTCATTCCTTTATCAGTTCCAACATAGTTTAGATCATTTTCAGGCCGTACATGGCCTACCAACTTATGTAGCAACAAAAACACAATGTAAAATGCAAAAAATAGAGTAAATTGATATTGTTTGATCTCCAAAATATCTCTAGAAGATTTCCTCAAGCTTCCCAAGGAATATTTAAGAATTTCCCAGCTAAAACCAATGGTTCCAAACTATTTTTCAAATACCCGACATTTAAATTCCACAAAAGACCAAAAATGCAAAAGTTGCTAGAGCAACTTTGCAACTTTTTGCAAAACTTGACAACTTGACTCAAAACTGACCCCACATGACTTAAAACATGGAACATGGTCTAAATAGACATTATTACAAATAAAAATGACTCAAACCTTAAAATAATAACATAGGACCCCATTTACATCATGTAGACTAGGTGCCCCTGCACCACTTCCTTGGGCTACAAATCAATGAAATAGATAAAGGGATTTTCATTTCACAATCTAAGTATGTCAAAGAGATGTTGAAGAATTTTGGAATGGATGAATCCAAAACAATATGAACTCCTATGGTGATTGGTTGTAAACTGAGAAAAGATGATTCACTTAAGGTTGATTAGAGAAAATATAGATCTATGATTGGTGGACTGTTGTATTTAACTACTACTAGATCAGATATCATGCATGTAGTTTGTCTTGTGGCTTGATTTCAAGAAGATCCTAAAGAAACATGTGTTGTAGCAATAAAAAATATTTTCAAATACTTAAGAGGCACTTTGGATTATGGCTTGTGGTATCCTAAGGATACCAATTTCACATTAAGTGCTTATATAGATGTAGATTGGGTTGGTTGTGTTGATGACATGAAAAGTACAAGTGGTGGTGCATTATTTCTTGGATGTAGATTGTGTCATGGTTGAGTAAGAAGCAAGATTCAGTTTCTTTATCCACTGCAAAGGGTGAGTATATTGTAGAAAAATCATGTTGTACACACGTTTTGTGGATGAGACAAACATTGAAGGATATCGTAGTAGTGTATGATGAGCCTATTGCTATCTTTTGTGATAATACAAACGTAATTAAAATTTCAAAGAATCTAGTGATGCATTCAAGGATAAAGAATATATCAATTAGGTATCACTTTTTGAGAGATAAGGTTATGTAGAATGAAGTGAAGCTTGAATATGTTCCTACAAAGGATTAGATTGCTAGAATATTTACTAAGACTCTTCTTTAGGATACTTTTGAGTATCTTCAGGAGAAGTTTGGGGTCCAGTGGATCTATGGATCTATCTCTTTTTTGGACTGATGTTGGTGGCTACCTCTCAGTGGGAGTAGGTAGTGTCATGCGTTGTCATTGAGTTGCTAATTTATTTTGGGTCAACTCCTAAGGGGGAGTGTTTAGAGCAAGTATTTTGGTTCTATGAAAAAGTGGGAGAACAATGCAAAAAATTTAGTCGTTTTCCATTGATGTCAAATGGGGAGAAAATATCATGTGAAAATGTTTATCTACTCAGAGGGAGAGATAATCTTATAAAAAGAGAGTGTGTAGGTTATCCAATCTAAAAAAAGAGGAGAAAGTGTGTTCAAAACTTTTGTGTTGTCTTTAATGGTTTTTCACATCTTATGTTGCCATAAATGAAAAAAGGGGAGATTGTTGCAAGTATAAAGGTGTTTTCATTGATGTCAACAAGAATTATACAGGTTGGTGTCATCATTGATGTCAACTATGTAATAAGGAGGTTTGTTGCATGTCGAGGATATTGAGAAAATTAAGAAAAAGAGGAAAACAAGATTCTTGTAGGCTGTGCATGTGTAGTTGAGATATTGAGGAAGTATTGTGAGTACATAGAGCTATCTTTTGTTGCAATGTCTGGAGATGAGTTGGAATGAAATAATGAGCTGAGATAATTTCTTTGGTACTTGGTTTCTAAGTTCTTTTGAGAAAAATTGATAAACAAAGTAAATTGTCATGTGCAAGTGTTTAGAGTGTGCTCTAGTATTGTGCTCCATGTTTCTTCTATGTTGAGGCTATGCCTCTTTGGATCTGGTATTTTTTTAATGGTTTTCAAAGGCTGCTATATTAGAATTTGGGTTTCTATAACTTTGTACAGTGTGAGATATTTTCACTAGTGTGTGAACCAATTTTTTAGTGATTTTTTCTATGGCCTGGGAGAGATGTATTTTCTCTACATTTCTCTGTTGTTTGGATTCATGTTGTATAGATTTGGGAAGTTTCTTATAATGTTTGTATCTTTTTGTATTCAAGGTTTTACTTGATTTAGTGCAGTACAAAGTGATTTTTAGTTGTCAGTGTGTTAATAAGGTTTACTAGTTGTTCTGAGTTGAAGTATTTGTATGATGCGATTTTGGATGAAATAGTTGATGGATCTTAGGTAGTTAGAAGATTATTCTAGATTGTGTTCAAGTGAATTTTTTTATTCAAAATTTTTAGATTGATTTAAGGAAGCGTTTATGGTGTTTAGCATGGGTGTTGGCTGACCTTGTGTTAGCACTACATGCAAGACTTGTAAAATCATGTTTAGGTGTGTTGGGATCTATTTGGGTCCTAATTAAGGATTTATGTCGGTTGCCTTCATTCCTATCCACTGCGAGAATGTTTAGGTGTCGACCTATTTTGAATTTGTAACTGTAACAGATAGTTTTTGACTTTAGAGAAGGTTTTTGAGGATGAGGTTGATATAAATAAGTGTAATGGTGTTGTGAGATGTAAGGAAGAATAAAGATAGATGCGAGATCAATGTGAGTGATGTGTGTGATGTGAATTTGAGTAGAGAAGTGAAAATTTCAAGTGTTTGGATTCCTGAAGGTATTGAGATAAAGGTGTTCAAAATCATTCATGCAAGGCTGAAAAAGTGTTAGAGAATTGTGGTGGATTCCTTGTTTCATTGAGAAAGTGTTTTCTATTTAACATTTCTCTTCTATCTTCTTGTATTTCTTTCCGTGGTAGTGAGCCCTAACTGTGAGCCTTTTTAGATACTGTGTCCTATTCTGGAAGTGATCCCTTTGTATCAGTTTTGCAATTACTTATATTGTGAGCTAATCCTCACCAAGATTTTTCCCTCATTGGGTTTTCCATGTAAATTTGGTGTTCTCTTGTGTATGGTGTTGTTATTTTAGTTTATGTTATCTGTATTTCATGTTTAATCACATTAAAAAAATAAGGGTTTAATGAATGCATGTGGATCTGATTACTATTGAGGGTTTTGAAGGTTTAATTTTCTACAACTGATTCACCCCCCTCTTTGTTGTCTTGTTCATTCAACATACTAGTCATATACTAATATTTTTAATAATTCCACCTCATATGAATTTCTTAAAAGAAAATTTTGTAACACTTTTAAAAGGATCAAAATTTCTTCATTTTGGGATTATTATATGTTTCTTATGAAAATATTTGTTTCCTTAAATAAACCATCACTTAATTTTCTACCTCATATTCTTTGTTTCCTCTTATAATCAACATGTGATTTATACTTGTGATTATACTTGATTTTGTACTTAATGTAAAATTCTAATATATTCTACATATACTCAACTATAACATTCTTCATGTGGTTTGCAATAAAATCTCTTAATGCTAATACATTCTTTGGATTTCATCTACATGCAATATAAAATGGTGTTTAACTTGTACCTTTGTTTATTGAATTATTATAAGCAAACTAAGCTTGCAATAAGAATAAATCCTAGTTTCTTATATTCTCTTGATAAACATCTTAACAAATTTCCAAAAATCCTATTCATGACTATGTTTGTTCATTTATTTTTTAGTGACATGTTGAAGTTCTAAAATTCAATTTTATATTCATTTTCTTTCATAATTTTATCCAAAAATGACTCACAAATTTCACATCCCTATTTAATACAACACTCCTAGGTAATTCATGAAAATATCTAGCTTCATAAATAGTTATTGGTGTAGGTTATTCAGTAATAGCTTTAATTCTCCCATGATCCATCTTCAATCCAACAAAAAATATAATTAAATCAAGATATACCAATTATTTTTTCATGAAACTACATTACCTCACATTCATCAACAATTACTATTCTCTTAACTTTTGTAGTAATAACTTGATATACTCTAGACATTTCTCTTTAATTTAATTGACAATTTTAGTGCCATCCAAGTATATAATTTTTTTACTCAAACATGGTTTCAATAACTCATTTATCAACATTATAAAAGTACTAGGTATATTAGTCAATTCAAATGGCACAACTAACCACTCATACAAACCCTATATAACCTTGAATGAAAACTTCCACTCATCTCCTCCTCTAATTCCAATATTATGGTATCCACTCTTTAAATATATCTTGCTAAAGTACTTTGTGCCACTCAAAAAACCCATAAAATCATTCATCCTTGGTAACATTAATCTATTCTCAATATAAATCTTGTTTATTACTCTACAATTTGTACCCATTCTCCATTCTTCTCCTTTTTTGGTGCTAGTACCATTGGTACTACTTATGGACTCAAAAATTGTCTAATAAATCCCTTTAAAAATTCTTCAACTTGCATATTGAACTCTTCACTTCAATTAGAGTCAACACATGAGTTGCCTCTATTTGGTACAAGTGGATAAATCTTCACTTAGGTGTCAAAGTGGTTCTCAAGTGGATTGCTAGGGCCATGCTATCGGGTTAACCTATCTTTTCTTTTGCTAGCTATATTTTTTTCTAGTTGAGCCTTTTCTAGAAATCATCTTTTTTAATCATTTTCTCATCCAATTGTATTAAATGGAAAGCTATAATGCCGAAGGTGGAAAAACAAATTATTTTATCAATGTGTCATTGATTAGTTATGAGTGCACTCTTATAAAAAGATAATTAATTTGGAACCTAAAGCCACATCCTCACCATGTTACTGGTTAGATTTAATGGAAGAATGATTCCATCAATCATGCTTCTCACTTTTGTACATCTATGGGCACTAGCTAGAAATTTATTGCTATTTTTTTTATACAAGGTCACTACTTTGGAGCTCCACCATCCTTGCATTAAGATGAAAGAGTAGCTATTTTAATCTATCCTATAATTGTGAGTGGCCAAGATCTAGCAACATAAGAAAATTGCTAATAATAATACAACTTGAGGGGATTAAATGAAATTTTATATTGATTGGCTCCAAATTGGGGATAAGGTTTCTAAGTAATTTTGTAATCCTTGCATGATTGTCAAGTTTTCCCAAAAATCAAGCACATCAAATAGGGCCAATAGATAGTTATAGAGCTTCTTGCCATTCTCTAGGCCATAGTCTATCATTAACAATAGGTCTTCAAAGTTCAAGATCCTTCTCTCGAGCAAGACCATGCCCTCTTGCAATGGATTAGTGTGGAACCTTGTTGGAATTTTATTTTATAATGAGTAATGTGTGATAAAATATTCACCCATGATGATCTTTATGAGATGATTTTCAATATGGCCAATGAAAGCTCCATTTTGTGATGATTTCTCCTATGAACTATACAAAGATTTGCAAAACAATATTGATTGATTTTTTTTACAAGTCTATTTGTAAGCACATAATTCTTTCTCTCTTGATAATATAATTAGAAAAACATAAAACTACCACCTATTTTTAGTGATCCAGAAGACATTTGCAAAACTAGTGGTTGATCACATTGTTGAATATTTCTCACAAAATTATTGTCAAAACCCTTGCTCTTCACATATAAAATTTTCTTCCTCTTATCATCCATCTTGAGCCAACATGACTCATTAAGAGAAAATGAATCTTAGATATTATTATTATTGTTTGGGAAGTATGAAATGGAATGATTTCTCTTAACATGTCATTTTCACAAAAAAGTGTTGATTTAGCCAAAGCCAATGATTATATTGAATGTCCATTTATTCTTGGCATGCTTCAACTACTAGTGTTTGGTACTAAGTTTCTTTGCTCTATTCAAATGTTCTTTCTTGATTCCTTTTCTTTCCAAATCACTAATATTGGGAAATCCTCTTCTTTTGGAATTTTTAGGTCTATTTGAAAAGGTTATCCACTTGCCTTTACTTTTTATGTGCAAGCCATGGTAATCCTTGGCTACTTGGTGGCTAATTTCTTTTACAAAAAAATTAGGTATAATTTCCATTTCCAATATTGACCAATAGCTTGTCAATTCCCACTTTGTTGATTATTCAATTTTCTTATTCTCTTAGAAGAAGAGGATAATGTTAAACATGCTTTGCAATGCATTGGAACTATTTGTTTAGATTCAAGGTCTAACATATAATGTCAGAAAACTTAAAGCTACAATTGATATTTTATACCCAATCCTCCCTAGCTCAATATCTTTAGCTAGAAAATTATTGATCATGGTGAGATCTTTAGGTTTCTTAGAATATATTTTTAGTCTATCATTTTATTTTCTTTGGAAATTTATTATTTCTTATGTTAAGAAGAAATTGTATTGTTGGATAGCCAAACCTCTTTCTCTTGCTAGAAAATTTTAGATTTGTTATAAGGTGCTTGTAACCCCTCATTTATACTCTTCTTTTCAGAATATTTTAAGGATACTGATGAGAGCCATTTATGCCCCATTTTATGCCACATTTTAGCCTTTTTCATATTGCTTCAATCCCACCTCGATATTCCATTTCCATATCTTATCATAAAATTTTACCATTCTATACTACATATGATTAAATATATAAGAGTGAATATTTAATATGGTTTTGGGATACAAATATGAAAAATAATTATTGATTATCTTTACTATTAAGTGCTGTCATTTTAAGCCATGGAAAATATATTTCATAGCATGCAGATTTATGTCATCTTCATACAGACTTCCTATCACCTTATTCACATGAATAAAGCTTGTGCTTATTGGCGCAATTTCATCTTCTACGTGGTTGACTTCAATTTCACTTGTTTATTCCTCTAGCCACATGCCAAAAATCAAGACAAATCAACCTCCAACTATTTTTCCTCTCCAAATAATTAAATCCAAAGGCTATTGTTATATTGTTTTTGATAAGGTAAGCAAGGTTTTGAAAGGACCAAGAACCTTTTACAAAACTAAGAGGACACTTCCAAATAGAAAAGTCTCAAAAATTTCCAATGAAATAGTACCAGCAGAGACATCGTAGTAGCACAACAGAAACACAAACAACACTTGGTCAACAAAAACTAGGAGTGATAGATCACCCATAACTAACAATAGTCCTGGGTCAAAGACAGACTAACAACCCAAACCAAAAGAGGGGTAAGAATCACAAGTTTCTATAGAGAAAATTGAACCCAACCATAGACCACACCTCAATATGATCTAGGAAAGAGAAAAGAAACAAGGTAGAAAAAGCACCCAAACACAAAACAACCTCCCAGAACACTTAACCTCAATGGAAGAGTAAGACAACACTGTAGATAAGAAAGTAGCCAGAAGCCTACCATAGCACCACCAAGCCCCTCCAACAAAACCCATCTCCACCTCAATAGGAGAAGCCAGAAAGGGGGCAATCCGAAGGAGAACATTACTTTCAACCAAAACCAAAAACTCCACCTCAAAAGGAAATGAATCCACATCAATAGAAGTCACAAAATGAGGAAACAAGAAGAAAGTAAGAACATAACCAACAACATAAATACTCATTAACTCAACCCCACCTGGGTTGTGAGAGAGAACATGACTTCCAAAGGAGCTCTAAATCCACCCCCATCAAACACATATGTAGCAAGAAAATAGCAGCACCAATCCACTAGAATAGATCAATCTACACCACATGAGCAGTAGACGCCCATCTCCACAAAACAAAGATGGCCACACTAAACTTGAGGCCCAACAAAATGATGAACATAGGTGACAAAAAAATAAGCCAAAGAATCCTACTACCAGCTAAAAAATAGGAAAATATCCTGCCAGCAACCAGACCCCCAAAGGGTCTGTGACAACTCCATCATTGTAGCAAAAAACTCTATAAACAAACTTCAAACCAACGCCACCAACCAAAAAAATAGGAGAGCAGAGAAGAGTAAAACCACCCCCAAGAATCCACATAAGCTCACAACAAGGGATGAGCTACCAAGAGAGCTCAAGCAACAAACTAGCACTCCAATGGTAGAGTAGAGGAGGCAAAAGGCATAAGCAAACCCCACCTAACCAGTGAAGGAAAAGAAGAGGACAAGAGGAAGCATGTCATACAAGGGAGAGATCACCAAAGGAACCATACGTGCTAAATCTAGAGTCCCTAACCTTAACCCAGCCACGTGCCCCATATAAGTCCCAAGCAAGCCACTCCAAGGATAGGATAAAGCATTAACGACTTCCAAAACCTCAACAACACCCAAAAAGGGAAGAAACCAGAGCTAATCTACTTGCACAAAGAGAGGAGTCTCCCTGAATTTCAGAAAACAAAAGAAAAACCAACGGTCGATAGACAACCAATTAGTAGAAATAACTAGAAGCCATTAGAACCCACAAAGGACAACGCCATCATTGTCAGATACAGAGTCACCATCCTCTACAACCTCAAAGGAATTAAAAAAACCATTGTCGTCACTACTTCCGCTTGCCCCAATCGAGGAGAAAGGTAGAACACAAGAATTCTTAGGAAAGAAAGCCACATAAGAACCCGAGCCCAGTCACCATAGTTGCAAAACCAAGCACTTTAGAAGTTGGGTGAAAGTAACCACCAAACGCATCAACCAAGGCAAAGAAACACAAGGCAGGAAGAAAATTACCTCCAACAACAGAAACCACAATAGGAAGCCCCCAACACCATCACAACAAGGCACTCAAGAAAAAAATGGCTTAAGAAACCTTAACCCCAATGCTGAAGGCCCAACAAACACAAATCGAACAACATGAAAATCGCCCAGTTGCTACCACTAGACCACAAAAAAAGAAGAGAAAGAAACTCATCATCTTTGTCATCCGAATCAGAGCCATCACCATCTACAACACCAGAGGAATTTGAAATACCAAGCCCATTTCCTTTCTCGCTTAGAGTCATCGCCATCAACGTTCAATCCTTTAAGTGGCTTCACTATTGTTATATTGTCATGATGACAACAAAGCATGACTATTATATTGTTAGAAAATTAGGTTAGTAACAATGAGACTAGTATATTGTTAATAAATTGGTTTAGTCTATTAAGGAAAGATTGGCCGTGGGGAAATCAAAATATTTCTTTAATTGGCCGATTGACCTTAGCCATTGAATTGTAAATAGAAAATGTGTTTTTGTTCATGCATTGAAACTATATAAGCACTCATATGTAATATCAACAAGACTAAGAGAAGGAAGGAAATACATTTAATATAATTATTAAAACATTTTGAAGTCTTTTTCAGAAATTTTGTAAGCTTTTTATTCATCAATTGACTGGGAGGAAGGGTTCCCACTCTTCAACCATCGATGAAGTGTAAATATTATTTATTTTTTGTAGAGTGTGTTTCCGTGTGCTATGATTTTAGTTGATTATGTTTTGCATTGTTACATTTTTGCGTTTGATATGTGTTAATGATCTGCATTCTATTTTCATGCTGCAAAATTAATTGATATGGTTTTCACATTTGATATTTGCTGATTAAATTTTAGTTTCAAAATTTACTGTCATAATTTTTGCACAATTCCTATCACAATTTCTATTATTCCTGTTATAGAAATATTTCAAAAACCAATGACAATTTCTGTAGCAATTTTTGTCACAAAAAAACTAGAAACATTAATATGATTTTCAACGTACGTAATTGATTGAGTTTAGGAATGAATTTTCATCCCCACTCACCTCACAACTTGTAGCCCTTGTGCCGATAGCCATGACACCTTTCATAAGCTTATGATCCCCGGATTGACATTTAAACCAAGTTGATTCCAATTTATTCTTTACCCCATTTTCGGTCTATCATATACCTAAAATAAACTTGAAACATTATTAAGAGATGTATTATGGGCTTCTTTTGAGCATGAAAAGTGCTTTCATAGAGTCACACAAAAATTATGTTCTCTTTCATGTAACTTTGGAGGGCTCGATCTTATTGACAACCATCATCAAGGGTTGGTTGTAATGTCTCATTTTTAATTCTATGTAACTTTGGAGGGATTGATCATGTTGAGGATCTAAGCCTAATTATTAGCTAGCTAAGACTAATTCTTAGTGAGTTAAGACTAGTTCTTTGTGAGCTAAGACTAATCATTTTGATGCAGGAGCATCCGAGTGCATGAGTGATCAAAATCAACTATTTTTTTTTGCAATTTTAATTTAATTTTCTAGTTCAATTTTGACGATGTTTGTTGGTTCTGGATTTTGGTGGGAAAATCAGTCAACTCATAGGTTTGAGGGAGACCAAAATAACAATAGAAAAGAGAAGAGAATAGGATAGTATGGGTTTGTGTGAAAATGAACTTGTGTGTGTCGAGGAAGAAAAATAGGTTACAATAAAGAGTGGTGAAGAGAATGTTATAGAAAAAATGGAGGAGAAGAAAAATGATGGTGCACAATCTATTGAGTGTCCTTTGAAGAATGTGAAGGCATTGGAAGATGAGAGCATAGTAGAGGATGGAGATGTAGAGGTGTATACATATGAGAAAGTGAGAGTGGAAGAAGAGTTGTTTGAAGACGAGGAGAGTGTAGAGGAGGTTGTAGGAAACCTTTGGTGGAGGAGGTTGGACTGTGGTGGGTTGAATCCCATGAGAGAGAAGAGGGGAGTAGAGTTCATTTGGGGGAGGAGGCTAGGCTATGTTAGGTTGCATCCCATGAAAAGGAGGAAGAAAGTGAGGAAAGTGAGAAGAGAAGTGTTTGGAGGAGGAGGTTGATTAATGATGGACATGGGTCCATGAGAAGGAAGAGGAATGAAGGACATACTTGGTGGAGAAGGATGGTAAGTGTCCCACTTAAATGCTAGAAGAGGTGAAGGAAGAAGAATTTTAAAGGACTTGTTTTAGTATTGGGGTTTCTTGTAGGTTTTTTACAACCTAGAAGGGTAGTACTAGTACTTAACCTCATTTTGTAAGTCCAATCTCACAAAATTATTACCTAAAATGTTTGATGTAGGAACATTTGGGTGCACGAGTGATCAACATCAACCAAAACAACTTTGTAGGTTAATTTTCTCTTTTGGTTCAATTTGGCGATGTTTGTTGGTTCTTGCTTCTAGTAGGAAAATTAGTCAAGTTAGAGGTCACATTGTAGGGATAAATTGCATAAATTTCAAAGTTTTGGGGTGAATTATTATTTCAAAGAAGTAAAAAGGTAGATAATTTATTGAAACCCCAACAAGCATAGAGGGAGTTAGGATTTTGGTTTGAATGCATACCCTTGATGCCTTAAAAGAAAATGGGCATGAGATCACATAAAACCTTGAAATCCAATATGTGAAGGGTTGGATCAATATTTCGGTGAGATCCTTACCCAAATGATGGGGGAGGAAAAAATTAATGGTTTATATCATATCTCAACAGCTCGACAAGCACAAGAATGATGTTGGTCCTTCAACAAGACTCATTAGACATGGGTTCCAAGTGAAGCTTTACCGATGATAAGGTGTTGGGTGTTTTGTTCCTTCAAAGACCAAACCTTGAATTGGCCTTTATTTGATGGTTCATAGGAAAACAAAATTATCACAAATACTTTCAATGCAAGAATTTGAAGGATTATGTTGACATTTTATGAATTTTTTAAGGCTTATTATATGATTCATAATGGTTGATTCACTTTCTTGTTAGTGAAGGCTAGTCTAGTTTATATAGCCAAAAATTATTGAATACAATTCAAATACCAATGTAAATGGAATTACATGGAAGTCATTATATTTTAAAAGGGAGTTTAAAATTTTGGGAAGAAGAACCAAATAAGTGTTTTGGTTTTGGCCAAACCAAGGGAGCTTGTTGTGAGGGCCTGTAATTATCATGTGTGTTGTGAGGGCATACAATGCCCATGTTTTCTATGATAGACTATAATGACCATATTTAAGAATAATATTTGGATATAAGATAAAGTATTAGGTTGAGACTTAATTATCTAAATGTGTAACTATTTTACTCCTATTTGTAGACACAGAGTAATTTAAACCTTGTGATTATGAATTTGGTAATTAAAATTTCATGTTTATAGATATGGTGTTGTGTGGGTTGCAAGGTTGGGTAGCTTGATAAGGCCCCTTGACCCCAATTGCCTCAAATGGTATCAGAGTTGGGTTTGTGCTAGGGGTGTTTGGAGAGTGTGGAGAAATATTGTTGGCTAGAATAAAATGTGTTGAGATGAGTGTGAAGAGATATTTTGAAGAATGGGATTGAGTTGGCTATATTCCATTAGGGATTAAAGTTGGGTAGAAGGTCAAAGAATTTCCTCCATGATGGAAGTGGATAGATGAAGCATACGAGGTGCATCTTCCAAGGTCCTTGTTGGGTAGACAATAGGTGTGTATAAGAGCATGTTGGTTATCCTCTAGCAGAGATAAGAATGGGTAGAAGGTGTAGAGTTCCTCTAATGAGAGCAAGTCGATAGAGGAGGCATAATTCAAAGTTTCTATTGAGTAGAGGATAGGCATGCAAGTGAGTTTTGTTGCAAGTATGAAAGAGGAATTTTACTTGTTGAAAGACACTTGTGAGTTGGTGTGTACCAAAAAGTGCATGTGAGTAGGTTTTAGAGGTTGTATATTATATGTGTGTGCTGAATATGTAAAAGAGGAAGAGCATGAGGCTAGTTGTAGGAAATCCTTTAGGGATTTAAATCCTTGTTAGGAGAGAGAATATACAAGGATAGAATTGGTGGGATGAATAAAATGTTGAAAGGTTTGAGGGAGACCAAAAGAATAATGGAAAAGAGAAGAGAAGAGGAGAGTATGGGTTTGTGTGTAGATGAACTTGTGTGTGTGGAGGAAGAAGAAAAGGTTACAATAGAGAGTGGAGAATAGAATGTTATAGCAACAATGAAGGAGATGAAAGATGATGGTGTAAAATATATTGAGTGTCCTTTGGAGGATGTGAAGGCATTGAAAGATGAGAGTTCAAAAAAGGATTAAGATGGAGAGGTGTATACATATGAGAAAGTGAGAGTGGAATATGAGATGAATGAGGAAGAGGAGAGTGTAGAGGAGGTTGCAGGAAAACTTTGGTAGAGGAGGTTGGACTATGGTAGGTTGAATCTCATGAGAGAGAAGAGGGGATAAAAGTGCATTTAGTGGAGGAGGTCAAGCTATGGTGGATTGCATCCCACAAGGAGGAAAAGAAGTGAGGAAAGTGAGAAGAGGAGAAGTGTTTGGAGGAGGAGGTAAATTAATAGTGGAAATGGGTCCATGAGAAAGAAGAGGAATGGATAGACTTAGTGGAGAAGGACCATCTATGTCCTAGTCAAATATTTGAAGGGGCAAAGGAAGACGGCTTCCAAAGGACCCACTATATGTAGTGTTGGGGTCTATTGCAGGATATTTACAACTGAGAAGGGGAGCTCTACTAAAACCCATTTTGTGAGTCCAATCTCAAAATATTATTACTTGGCATGTTTGATGCAGGAGCATCTGGGTGCATGAGTGATGGACATTAATTAATTTTTTTTTTTTTAACTTAATTTATCTTCTAGTTTAATTTTGGTGATGTTTTCTGGTTATTTCTTTTGGTGGGATAATTAGTCAAGTTAGAGGTCACCTTGCAGGGTTTAATGGGTTAAATTGCACAAAGTTCAAAATTTTGGGTTGAATTAGTATTTTAGAGAAGTCAAAAGGTAGAGAATTTCTCAAAACCCCTACAAGCATAGGATTTGGTATTTCAATTTGAACACATTCCCTCAATTCCCTAAAAGAAAATGGGAATGAGGTCACATAGGACCTCAACCCTCGATATGCAAAGGTTTGCATTGGGATTTCAATGAGATCCTTACCTTGATGATAGGGAAGGAAATAGGTAAGGGTTTTCGTCAAATCCCAACACCCCAACAAGCACAAGGATGTTGTCAAACTTTCAGTAAGAATCATACCCATGTACCAAAAATGTGAAGAAGGCATGGGTTCCAAGTTAAGCCCAATTGTTTATAAGGTGTTGGGTGCTTAGTTGCTTCAAATACTAAACCCTAACCTGACCTATATTTGATGGTTCACAGGGAAAAAAGTTGTCAACAAAGACTTTTTATTGAAGAATTTGAAGGATCATGGGATTATGAATCGTTTAAGGTCTATTATAAAATTCATAATGGATGATTCAGTATCTTGTTGGTGATGGATGATCTAGTTTCTATGACCACCAATTCTGGAATATTGTTCAACTTCTAGTACAAATGGTATATATGGAAATTGTTATATTCTACATCCGTCACAATTTTGTTAGTGTCTTTCCTGGTAGGAATAAATTCTACTCATTTAGTAAAGTAGTCAGTTGCCACTAAAATCCACCTATGAATACCATTGGATTTTTTAGTAATTTCTCCAATAAATTCTATACCTCACTATTGAAAAGGGGCTTCCACAGTCAATGTTCTTAATGGTAAGGCACTCGAATATTTTATCTTTCATAATTTTTTTTGACATGCATCACATTTTCTTACCATCTTATGTGTATCAAAAAATAGAGTGGGCCACCAATAATCAAACCTTAAATTCTTATGCGTAGTTGTTTTGGCCATATAATGTCCTTCACAAACTCCAATGTACATGTATTTAAGAATTTTAGCAACCTATTCTTCATTAACACATCTAAGTAATACACCATCCCTGTTTCTCCAATATAGATCCCCCTGAAATAGGACATACTTAATGGACCGCAACTTAAGATTCCTTTTGAGATTATCATTCATATGCTTTGGACAAAAATATTCTTCAAATAATACACACTATCTCTATACCAAGAACAAGATTGAAAATTTCACCCCTTCAAAGGTTTATCCTCTTGTATTTGATTTATTTGACTTGAGTCAAGGTTACACTCAACCATGAGACTAGCCAACCCTTTTCCTCTGACAAGATTGGTTATTTGGATGCCTATATTAAACTCTTGAATCTTATTGATCCATCTGTATCTTCTCCTTGTTTCTTCTTGTTGGGTGAAGATATCTTTGACTGTGACACTGGGAACATAATCAATCACCTTGGACCCTACCAAATATGGCCTAAAATTATCCAAGCCTTAACTAAAACACATGCTTTATTTTCCATGATGTCATATTTCAATTTTGTAGATTGGAATGACTTATTGTAAAATTCTATGGGTTGCTCATACCATTCATGATTTTTTTGTAATAGCATAGTAGCTATGGTATGAAAGGAAACAAAAGAGAATATTTGGAAATGTTTTGAAAAATCATGCGATTTAAGCACTGGTGCTTGTTTAATATTATATAAAGCTTGAGTTTCTTCATCTCCCCAAGTAACAAATTATTACTTCTTAAGAATTTTGAAAATTTATGTAGTTATTTTTGCAAAGTTTGTGATAAATATCCTAACAAAATTAATCTATCCAAAGAATGATTGGATCCCCTTCATGATTTTGGGTATTGGAATCTTATCAATAGTTGCAACCCTATCAAACATAATTTTGATCCCATCCTTTGACACAATGTGGCCTAGAATTTTTCCCTCTATAACCCCAAGTGTAAATTTCTTAGGGTTCAATGATATTCCATATTTGATGGATTTTTAAAAAAATATTTGAAGATGTATGCAATGTCCTCTGATTTCTTTAAATAGGTAGTTAAATTGTCTTGATACACTACCATAATTGCATCAATTAAATCAACAAATGCAACATTCATGGCTCTTTGGAAATTTTCCCCAACATTTGTTAATCCAAATGAAATCCTAATATAGACATATGTGCCCAAGGTGTGGTAAAGGAAATTTTGTATTACTCTGATTCATTTATCTCTACTTGGTTGTATCCTGAAAATTCATCCATCATGGATAACAACTCACAACCAATTACCTTCTGCAACATTGCCTCCATATTAGGAAATGGATAATTATCCTTCAATGAAGATATATTCAAATTCTTGAAATCAACACATAACCTTATATCTCCATTATTTTTTCGTAGTAGCACCAAGTTAGAAATCCAAGTGGAATGTATGTTTGACGTTATGATTCCCCCATCTCTAAGTTTCATCAGTTCTTGCTATATTTTGGTGACAATGTTGGATTGATTGGTCTTTCCTTCTATCTGAAAGGCTTAGCATCAAGTTTTAGAGGAATTTCATGTTGGAAAAGATCCTTTCCATAGGCTTTCAAGTCATCATAAGACCATGAAAAAACATGCTTATTGTAGACATGGAAAATATACCGACACATTTGATCCTGATTTCTAACATCGCTTCTTCCTGAATCATACTCTCAGCTTATCAACACTTTTCATCTCTTAATTAGATAAATCATTATTTATTTGATTAGGTCGTTCTCCTTTGTTGATTAAATTAATCAATTTAATTTAATTAACCTTATATCTCTGTTCATTTAAATAACTCATTTTATTTAAATCAAGTCTCTAAATTCTTCTTATTAAATAGAATAAATTAAACCTTATTTAATTTAATCTAACATCATCATTCCTCTTTAATTAAACTCTTTCTTCTCAATTCTTGATTTAAATTAACTCATAAATTCAAGTCAAAATTGTCACATCTCCTAATCTCCCATTAAATTAACTAACATTTGGTTAATTTAATCCTAATCTATGTCCCATCCTCTAGCTTTTACCACTTGCACAATAAATCAATTACTTTTATTTATTAAATCTCTATTTTCCCTCACATGGCATAAAAGGGGAATATTCCCTCAAATTTGAATTCAAATCCAAGTGGACTTAGTCCTTCCAACAAGGCATTTAATACCTCTTACATGTCCTTTGCATTGAGCCAAGTGACATTAACTCCATTTCCTTCTCCCCTCAACATGTCACATTCAAATTTCAAATTTGAATCTCATGGCATTTATCATGCACATTGACCAAAATGTGCACAACCTTCAACTATTCACATATTGACAATTGGCACTTGGCCATTGGATGTTGAATGATCCCACATTGCTCAATTCCACTCTCTCTTCCATTTTGAAATCTATAAATGAGAGAATCTTTCTCTCATTCTAACATCCACAATTTGAGTAGATTTACTATACTCAAACTCATCCTCATCTACAATCTCATGCAAATTTACTCTCTTCACATTAAGAGCTAATTTTGTCCATTTATCCTCAAGTATTCATCATTTTCATAATTTCATAGCTAGGTTATGCCAAAATCTCATCAAGGAGATTCAATCATCCACACATCATCAAAATTGCAACAAAGGAGTTGGGAAAGGGCCAATTTCGACACATCAATTGGAACCAATTCCCCCATGGGATCAAGAGTTTGCTTTGTTTAAATAGATTTGATTTAGTTTCTTGCATTGTTCTTCATTTTCTTTCTATTTAAGCTTTGTAAATGGATTTCATGGGGAATCCTTATTTTTATCTTGCATATTGATCTAATAATGTGTTTGTTTGTTGTATTTGTGTAGGTATAAAACCAGGGTTCACACTGATACTTCCCCAACAAAAAATAAGAAAAATTATAATCTTAGGGTCTAATTTCTTCCCAATGAGACTTTCTTAGGGGAAGCTTTTGTACCCAAATTTACTTCTTCAAGATCGCTTTCATGGACAGGGGTGGATTTGGCAACATATCTATCCAAATTATCAAAAACCATTTCCAAGGCTACCAATCCCTTTGAGATTTTATTAGTTTTTAACTGAATAATCTCATTCCTAAAAACACTCTTTTGCATCCAAAATTTTTACAAGATTTTGAAAATCTATTTCTTGATTGTGGTATTCATCAAAACAATGTAATTTTTTTAACAAATCATTATCATCACTGAATATTTTCCAATTACAAACTTTATCAAGAATTGATGGCCTATTCAAAATTTCAACAGTAGATATACCAAAATAAATTATATCATCAGGCCATACTTCAATATTAGCTAAGAAGTCAGTCATTGCATTTTTTGATCTGTCTATCCAATCTATAAAAAAACATCAAATATTTCTATAACATCCCATAATGCAAACTTGAACTATTTTAGTCTTATTTTTTGAAAAAAAATGTCTCTTACTTGAGATACTACTAATTCTAAGTCTCCTAGGACTCTAAGCTTCTTAATTCCATGTTTGAATGCCATAATCAATCCTAACAAAAGTGCTTCATATTCTGCCACATTATTCATGCATTCAAATTTAAGTGAAAATGGGTGCTTGAATGACTTAACATTCAGTGATATTAGAATAAACCCAACTCTTGCTCCTTCTTTTGAGGAATCTCCATCAAAGAAAATTATCCACAAGCTATCCTTTTGCATAGTTTCTTGGATTTCTTCAACTACAGGTTCTTTTTTCTTTCTCAAGTGAAAACTGTCAACCTTGAAATTGTCAATTTCAGTATCAATAAAATAGATCTCCTCATCACATTCATTATCTTCAAACAAGTTTGGAGATCTTCTTTCCCTATTTAATCTTACACTTTTTCCATTTATGATAATCATGGAGTATGATACATTCAACTGCATGCTTTCACCCATCGTTGCAACCCATTTTCTTGATAACAACATCCCATATTGAGCTGGGATATCAACTACTATAACATTCATCTTGAGATCCTTTTATGGGAATGCAACAAGTCTAAACTCCAAGTCCTTTATGATACCAATCACTGGAACCTCTCTTGAATCCATTGTAAATCACCTTCTATATGCTTTACTGACTTGTAATCTATTGATGGGTGTTTTAGCACTTCTCAACACAGGTAATGCATAGGTGCATCACCTCTCTTGAAAGGAAATCTCCAACAACAAGTTATTGAAAATCGCCCCAAGTTCTCTTAGGTGTCAAGTCATGACATGCATGGAATATCTCAATTGGCTTGATGTGATCTTGCTAGTAATCACAGGGTAGACTTACAAAGGTTAAATTGGAAGAGAATTGGATCCTTGGATGGAGTTTATAAAGTTTTCTGGAAATTTTTTCTATTGCTGTAAGTTTAGGACAACAATATTAAACTCCACTTTGATCTTATGATTTGGCTTTACAATGTGCAATGAACTTTATCTAAAACACCTATTTAAAAAAGGGGAAAAACGAGGGTGGGGGAAGGAAGGAGTTCCTAGACTTGAAACTACCGATGAACAGTGATAATGGAGGACCCTACAATGGACAACCTTACCAAAAATTAGTTCCACTTAACTAGTTTAGTTCATAGTCTCATGAAACAAGTGCAATATTCTAAGGTATGTATATTTTAAACCTTTCATTCACCATAAAGCATGAACAAGAGATATAATTTAAGTGAAAAATTCATATAATGTTCAGACTAGCTTTACACTACAATTTATCATCAATAAACATCAAAAAGCATGAACAAGGAAGGGCACCAACACAACAAAATTATTCAGAACCAATGAACAACATTAACTAATCTACCAAAGCATGTAAGAACACATAGAACAAGAAATTTAATCTACTCAAATTAACTACATATGAGAAGAAGAATCATGAAACATGAAGTTGGAACTCAAGAATCCACAAAATCAATGAATTTCTATTAACATTCCAACAACATGTATTTACAAAAACTCAACTCTCTCTTGAAAATGAGAGGAGACTCCCTATTTATAGTGTCAAAAAAGAAAAATGAATGGCCAAGATTTAATCTCATTGTGTGGCAAAGATTCACTACAAATTAGGGTTTCACCTACCCCCAAATATTTAGCAATTTAAAATACATTCTTTGTCTTTTCCCTATTTTTTCCTCTTGTGGGCAGCACTATAGCTCTTTTATCTTCTAGTTGTTTTCCTTTGCTGCAGCTACACTATGAGGAATTCATCATCAATCACAAGATTTCCTTCATGCTTCTTTGTAGTGGCATATCCTATGAACTTTCCAATCAATGTTTGAAGTTTATTCCACTCCATTATGTTAGATTGGAGCACTTGGAAGCTCCATTTCTTAGATTTGTTGGTGAGCACATCCCAGTCCTTGTCGCATTTGGCTATATTTTGTATCACTTGTTCTGATTAGGTGAAGGAACAAGCGGTAAAATCCATGAAATTTGGAGTGATGATGTTAGTATCCCCCTCATTCATCTTCTTGAGGAAATACGACCTTATCTTTTTCGGATCTATCTCAACAGAAGGAATGTTGAAATCTGTCATTAATTTGAGGTACTCCACGCATGCCATTCTAATCTCTTTAACCCAATCAATATTGAGTTCTAATTCATGGAGCACCCATTCCAAGGCTTCTTTATGGTAGTCTAAGCTCATTTTACACATCTCAATGAGCCACTGATCATTCTTTTCCAATGCAATCTCTTGTTCCCATGATTTCTAGGGCATCTTAAGAATAGCCTCAATCTTGGGGTACGTGATCTAGTACAACTCCAAGAAATTAGTGCAGAGCTTCCTTGTTCCCTCCATCTATTTCTAGATTTCTAGGAACCCATTTTATATTCTAATGGCTTGGCTAATGCCCATATGTCCATTATATATGACAGGTTGGAACCAATCTTCAATAGATTTTGTCCAATTCTTTCTCTTCTCTAGCTTACTGATGTGTTCTTCAGACAAAAAAAATGGTGTAGCCGACGACGTGGTGGAGAGCTCCTCAGTTGATGACCATTGTTTAATATAAGCTATCAGATCCACCACCTATTCCTTTAGCTCCTCCTTAGAAGTCTTATCCTTTTTCATTTGGTGTACGATGGTGGTGATAGATCCCTGAAGATGATCAATCTTTTGTTCTCTTGTGGTTGTCCCCAAGTCGAAGATAGAAATATTATAGCTCACTCCCTCTTCTCCCATCACTGGAGTAGCTATCTATACTATCTAGGATCTTGAGGCATCCATTGTCAGATGACATTTGATCCTCAGTTTCTTCTCCTTCTTTGCACTTATTTGGGCTCGAGCCAAGATGACCTCCAACCTTGCCTTGGGATCCATCGGGGTCAGGGTTTTCTTTTCCAATTTCTTTTGAAGCCATTTAGGCATCTAAGATTCAACTTTTGGTGATTCGTGATCACCCTCTTCCTTGTCGGTGCGTTGGATTTGCATTACTTTGTCACCCAGAGTCTATTGTTCTGGATTTTCTTCTTCTTCTTCTTCTTCATCTGAATCCCGAATGAATATTGTTTATTTTCCTAGGGAGTTGGCGGCTATGTGTTCCTTGGGGCTATCCTTCCCCTCATAGATTCTCTCTTCTTCCTTTTCTCATTCATGCCCATGTTCTTCATGACGTTCCACTTCCGGGATTTTTCTTGTTTCAGCCTCTTCTTTGGGCTTGTCTTCTTCTTTATTTTCTCTTTCTTTTTCTTCTTGTTCCTCCGAAGGAGGTATCTCCTTATCATGCTTGGGGATTTGATATTTCTCTCCTATTGGAGGTTCAATGTCCTCCACTTCCTCATCTATATCTTTCTCTTCATCGGAGGGCTGATTTTCAACTTCTTCCCCAACATCCTTAAGCTGTCGGGCCAACTCTTCCTCAAGCTCTGGGTCAAATGTTTCCATAATATAATTGGTTCCTAGCTCTTCATAATCTTTCTTAGAGGATTGTGTTTCCTCCTCCTCATGCACCACTTTATCAATTACTAGATGTTGATATTCAGGATGCTCATGGTAGTCATCCGCTTCCTCCTCCATTTATTTTCATTCTTCCATCTCTCACCTCTCCAACTCTTCAAATATTTGCGTTGTTGCTTCCATAATAGGAGGCTCAATCAGAGGAGGAGGGGTGGGGAGGCTAGTGATATCTTGAGCCAAGGCAACTTGTACCACAAGATTCAAAAGCACCCCAGACAACTCCAACAATATATGTTACATGTGTTGAGCAAGAGCCTCTAGGAGTGATAGAGTAGGCATTATTGTCATTGTGGTGGCAAGTGGAAAGATAATGATGGAGACGTGGATGAGGAAGAGAGCAGAGAAGTGATGGAAGATGAGGAATCTATGGCTATGACTTGGGAAACAGGGGAAGTGGAGGCAAGGTAGACTGAAATATCCATCGTAGGCAGAGAAGAGGAAATCATCGCCTAAGAAGCAAGCGAAGAAGCAACAATAGTGGCGACAACAATGGTGGTGACTATGAGAGTGGAGCCAGCTAGTGGGGACCTTGGATGCTCAGTATCTTGTTCTCTTTCTTCATGGAGCAGGTCCTCCTGGATGGTGGCCATTTTTGTGAAACTGCCTGATTTCTTTGGCTTCTTGGAAGGTTCACCCTCTGAGGCCTTCCTTGAATACCTTACACAATTAGGCTTACATTTAGCCATTTATTTTATTTTCTTGGACCATGTGGTGGGAGGAGATGTCAGAGTCTCCCCAGTTGGGGTAGAAGTGGCAAAGGTACTATCGATATCACTCTCCAGTGGATCTTCGAGCTCTCCGTATGTTAGGGTCACTCCCTGGAGAAACTTGCCCATTGATCCTTTGTTTTGTCATTGTCTCAATAGGATTCATCAAAATGTCCAGGTGATTGACCTCTTTCTCATCCTAGTCAATCAACGGCAGCGAAAGATTGGAAACAACGTCATGTCTTGGATCTACCACAATAATCTCATCCTCAAAGATTTGATCTGGCACTGGAAACAAGTTCATTGTTTTGATGAAGTATGCCATCATGCACATGTAATTATACATATGCACCTCCTTATCATCTCTACAATTGGCCCAAAATTCCTCCACATTATGTAGGTGGGTGTACTTGATCCTAACCACCTTCTTCAATTTTCCATAAGGGTCCATTCTTGGTATGGTGGTGTAGAGCTCCAAGTTTTATTCATTCAACTCCTTGTTGGAGTACCCTGCATACTGGGATGTGTGAAGTTCATACATACCCTATCCAAATGTGGGGGGATAAGGGATCACCATTCTATGCTTGCTACTCAGGAGGGCATGTGTGGGCTACAATTGCTAAGAGAGTTCAAGTAGTACTAGCCGGTCATTCGGGTGTCGGGACAACTTATATGGTTTCCCTGAGAAACCCTTAGCTCAGATGTATGTAAACTTTGGAAATTGGATGAATAAGAAGTTGAATCAACTGATGTAGGCATTGGCACTGTGGGTAACCCTCCTCGCAAAGTCACCTCCAAGAAACTTGGTGATATGTCCGATGAAGGCATCATTGACTCTACACTAGCCCCTTTTGAATTTCTAGAATTGAAGTTGGGGATACCTGTCATAAACCTTCAATTCCCTACCTAGAGTTGGATTTGGTGCCACAAATAGTCCCTTGTATTGGCCAAGCATGGTCGACAAACAAGTAGACTAGGTACAATATCATGTAGAGTTGTGATGTTTTATTTATGGCCACAAATTGATCGTGCAAGAAGTGGCTGATCATTTTTGCCCAGTAGAACATGGTCTCCCCTTAGATTATCTCCTCCATGAAGTATGAAATCCACTCCTAGAAGAAGGCTGCAGTCAAGAGGCCCATAACTCTACTTAATAAGGTTACCAAGTCATGGTAATCCTCATAAAAGTCACTTCTAAAGAGTTCTTGGGGCACTTTGTTCGTGCTACCCCTTTTCTCCTTAATCCAGTATTGGTTGATAAGCTTCTTGCATCTAAGTGGGTCGGAATCCCATGTTTTTTGAGCATATTCCTTGGTTGTCTCCTCCATTTCATCAAAGGTAGGGATATGGAAAGTTTTCCCTATTGACTTGGCAGATAAATCAACCAGTATATTACCATCTTTGTCCACTATCTTCTTGGTGTCCTCCTGGTACACCTCTCTGTAAGCCATTACAAGGTCAAGAGCTATGAGGGTAGGTGGGAACCCAATGGCCATAGCTAACCCAATTTTTATGATCTTTCTAGCATTTTCTGTGGTGGGGTTGATTCAGACCCTTTGCTTGAACTCATCAATATCAATGTGTCACAGATTAGTGTCTGAGATCTCTTTCCAGTCTGTGGTGACCCTAGAGTTGAGGGGTTCCCCTTGGAACTTGTACCTCATTTGGTCCTTATCCTCTTTAGCCATGGGTGCTTTGGAAATCTTCTTCCTTTTTTCCTTCTCCATGGCTGCCCCCAAAGACCCTACAACTGGTTCCACATATCCTCTAGACAAAGGAGTAGTAAATGAATTCAAGCATAAAAACATGACAAACGTTAGCCAAAATCCCACAAAATGATGTTAAATTACGCAATTCTTCTTTCAAAGATCCTAACATTTTTTTGGGTCATTGTTAGATGCTTATTTGGGGGAGTTAAGGCAATGCGGGTCCAGGGGTGTGGAACTCCCTGGGCTGGCAACCATTCTGAAGGCAATTATAGATAAACGACAAATAGGGCACAACAAACCACCTGGTTCCACCTGCACAAGGATTTAGTCATAATGTGGGGCCCACTAAGGGGATCACTCTATTTAGAATGTGGGTCAAAAAATCATTCTCTGGTTTTGGGATTTTAATTCCATCATTCAAGCATGCGGGATTAGAAGGCAACTTGGTCATTTAGAGCTCTGCTGCTGAAATGACGTTGGCAGAGCGATGCCCTGCAAGTGGCATCCCACTATGTGGGATCCGCGACCTCAAGGGATGGCAATAACCTTATCATTGAAGTTTAAGAGTGCAGTCCAGAAAGTGCAGGAAGTCGTTGTGGTTTGGCCGTCTGAAAAAATGAGGAAGGGACAAATTTTTTCTTGAGGAGACCCACATCGTTGGGTCCACAAAAGGCGAGGGTATTGATCATTTTCATTTAGACAACCAAAGGGAAAAGGCAGGGTCGAGCCTCGTGTGGTGGGTGAACGTTAGTCTTTGGACGTTTAGCACAGTGAGTGTAGGATGAAAGCTCATGAATGATGGTTTGAAAGAGGGATTTGTCTTAGCTATGAGTTCGGACAGTGATCGAGAATGTGAGGTTCGATGGGTGGAAGGGCAAGCCGCAAAGGTCGTTTGAAATGGCGAAGCCCAAACGGAAACCTACAGATGGTATTTTTTGAGGGGAATGTCATAATGGGTTCGAGGCTTAGGCTTTTATGTTTTAATGCTGACCGTAGAGGCATGACCCACTTTAGTGGGAGGATGTGACCAGATTTTTGTTCAAAACGACGAAGCCCAAAGGAATTTTGCAGGCGGATGCCTGATCATGCAGACTTGAGAGGGTCGAAGGATCCTTCTTTTAGGACTTGTGAATTTTGCGAGGTCGCTAATCAGCCAAGCTGAGGGGGCATCCCATAGATGTGGGCCCAGTGGAGGTGTCTGCTATTTTCTAAATTTCAAACATTTTCAAAGGGAGGTGACGACTGTGGGCTTTGACAAGTCTTCTGAAAGTATGAAGGTGAAAATGATAGCTCGAACCTTGCTATTTATAGAAATTGTGGCATTTAATACCCCTCATAAATGTGGGTATGGTGGCATCTATGGTTGGTGATTATGCATTTCAAAAATGGTGGTGGGAATGGTGGAGTTTGCAAAGCGGACGATAGTCAAGGGTTAGTCGCTTGGGTAGTCGGTGATGAAAACGGCCAGTGAGGGTGCGAGTTCCTCGATGCGAAAGGATATGATGTGACAACTATTATCATCGTCCAGGAAGCTAAGGAATCCCACCAAGGGTGACCCGCATGGGCGGACCCACATTGATCCAAGGACATCAATTGTGAAGATTGAAGGGGATAACCTAGGGGAATTCTGCAAAGGCCTAAGGCCTTGAAGATTTGAGGGTAGCATAATATGATCAACTCAAAGTGACTCTTCTAAGCTTCCTTGACCACTTAGGACTCAAAAATAGGGGGAACACAAAATGAGGCAGTGACAAAAGCGATCGAACAAAGCAAATAGAGAGGGTCCCCATTCCAAACGGGGCATGTGTGTTGTAGGCACAATAAATGGAAACTCCGCGGGGGATAAATGTTCATTTAGAACCTAGAATCTCTAGTTTCACAAACCAGGGGCTAGTTTTTGAAAGTGAACTAGGTGACTTAAAGGAGAATGAGATCCTTGGTTGAATCGAATCACATCAGCATCTCGAAAGCATGTGTAGGTAGTGAATTCATTCATTTTATTTGGAGAACATAACAAATAGTAGTTAATCAAATAAAACAAGCTATGAATCGTTTGACTCCAAAGTAATTTGGACATTGCTCCACTTCCAGTCAGGCATCCATAGCCCTGACAGAGTTTTCATTGTGACGCCTCGAACATTTCTCTACTGCCAGCCAGGCACCCATAGCCCTGGTAGAGTTGTCCACATACCCACATGGTCACTTGAATTTAATATTTCTTTCTTTTCTTTCCTTTTGATATTCTTTTAATTTCTTTCTTTTTCTCAATCGTGTAAGCATTGAAGCCTATGGTGGGTTTGGAACCACAATGGTTATTGAAGCAAACTTATGATTTTCACTTGTTATGTTTTCATAACAACCATTGCATAGATCTTCAAAAGAAATTAATGTTTATCTTGTGTAGGATCCAAGATGAGATGTGATAAGATTCAACTAAGGGTTACATTCTAGGTCAAGTCGATAATCAAATAAGGAGACTGTCTCATAGCTGCAATCAAAGACCGATAGTTGGGAATGAATATTTATCCAAAGAACACTAGAGTGGGTAGAAAAGTGAACCGTTCATTAAATGAGCATGGCCACCATGTCAGGAATAAGGAGACACTCTCACCAAAACAAAAGCGACTGAGGGAACAAACAAAACTGAAAGTAACATGAAGCAGCAAAGCGAGGAAAGCAAAAGCAACCTTAACTAACCTATATACAAGTATTCAAAAGCACAACTCAAGAGAGCTCATGATTGGAAATAATGCTTCAAGTGCTGCCCGTTGACGGGAAATGAGACATCTTCTCTAGTTAAGGTCTTAAGGCAAAAATAATTTTCTCTGAGAATTTCAGCAATCTAAAAGTGTCCAAGCCAGAGCTTGTTGAATTTGTCATGTCCCCCTTTCCTCTCATGGGCCTTGTCCTAGTATAGGACTAGATTAAAAATCCTAAAGGCCTTCACTTTGGCTTGTCGATCAAACCATCTTTTGACCATGCCCTGATGTTTGGAAAAATTTTCAATGGGACAGCCACGTACTTCTTCTAAGTGGAGCAACTCAGCTAAGCGAGCCTCCCTTCGATCCCCTTCTCTTTAAATTTCATTGATGAATTGGAGGGTGGGGATATTTAGGTGGAAGGGAAAGATGGGTTCTAGTCTATAGACTAGATGGAATGGGGAGTTACCCAGGGAAGCTTTGTGGTGAGTGCAATCTTCTCAAAGGGAAAAACGCAACTGGGTGTGCTAGTCCTTAGGGTTCCTATCAAGCAACTTTTTGATAATATTAATCAAGCTTTTGTTCATTGAATCAGCTAAACGATTGCCTTAAGGATAGTATTTGGACAATAATTTAAGGGAAATACCATAATCAAAGGCCCAACTAACGAATTTAAGTGAAGCAAAGGTGGGGCCATTATCACAAACTAGGGCATATGGGCAACCGAAATGATTCACAATGAAAATTTCAAGGAAATCAATAACTACCTCTATAGTACATTGCCTACATGCAATAGCTTCTATCCATCTAGCATAATAATCAGAGGTGGTTAGAATGTACCTATGACCCGCAGAAGATAGTGGGCTTACCAGTCCAATGAAGTTGAGACCCCATTGTGCGAACGGTCTTACCTCCAAGACTGGTTGTAGCGGGACAACAATGTTCCTTGCTCTGGTTGTGGTGGTCTGGTAGACATGGCACATACACACATAATTATGGAAATCCTTGAAGATAGTGGGCCAGTAGTATCCTGATCACAGGATTTGATGAGCAATAGAAGGGCCAGACCCATGGCCAGTACCAAACTTGTCATGGAATTCTTTCATCACGCACACCACTTCTTCTTTTTTGAGGCACCAAAGGTAGACCCCTTCATGGCTTCTTTTGTAAAGGAAAACTCCTTGCAACATATAGCTACTAATTTTTAGTCTGAGGGCATGCGTTTGGACTCCCTATAAGCGGGTGGACATTTTTTATTCAAAAAATAATAAACAATATCATCATACCACTCCCCTAGGGAGACATCCTCGAGTTGATATTTCTGAATTGTAAGCTCAGGTCCCACTTCAGTTGCTGCTTCAAATATCATTTGGGTGAGTGCTTGTCCTCTTATCAGTTTTATTGGTTGGATCTCCATGTCATATTCTTGCAGTAAGGTGACCCATTTTTGCCTTCTTTCTCCTAATTCATTTTGCATTAGCAACATCTTCATTGCTGGGTCAGGTACTATGGAAAATACCTTATTGTGCAAGATGTAGTGTTAGAACTTTTAAAATCCTCTTACCAGAGCATAGGATTTATTTTCAACATTGTGGTACCTCAACTCCGTATCCTTCAGTGGAGCACTCATGAAGGTAATTGGGTGCTTGTTTCCTTCGTCATCCTTTTGGGTCAAGATGATGGTGCACTAATGGTCTTAAGCAAAGGAGTAGATATAGAAGGGCTTCAAATAATCTAGGCTAACTAGAACAAGAGCATCAATAATGGATTTCTTGATTTCCTCAAAGGCCCACTTTTCCTCCGAAGTCCACTCCATTTTGGCATCTTGCTTCAACATTTCGTTGAGCTGCTTAACAATTTCAGCAAAGCCTGTAATAATTTTTTTGATGAAGTTTATCTTTTCGAAGAAATATTTAATGTCTCTTGCTTCTTGGCAATCGGATCTTAAAAAGGGACTGAATACACTTAGGGTCTATGGATATTCTTTGTTCTGAAATAACATGCCCAAGAAATTTGCCTTCTGTAACTCTGAAGATGCATTTCTTTGGATTAAGAGATATTCTGAATTCTGTGCACTTGTGAAAATCCTTGCATAGATCGGAAACATGATCTGATCTCTTTTTTGAGAAAACTATAAGATCATCCATGTAAATGATGGTACATTTCCCGATCAAATCCTTGAAAGCGATATCCATCACACACTAGAAAGTGGTGCCAACATTGACAAGCTCGAACAACATCCTCCTATATGCAAAGGTCCCCCACTTAGTGGTGAATGCTATCTTGTGTCTATCTTTGTAATGCACCATTACTTGGTTGTACCCAAAGTACCCATCAAGGAAGGACATCATTTGTGATCCATTAGATATTGGCAATACCTCATCCAATGAAGGCACGTGATAGTTGTCCTTTTTCGAAGCTTTGTTTAGATTGTGAAAGTCCACACATAATCTGATTTCCCCATTCTTCTTCCTTACCAAGACCAAATTAGCCACCCATGTAGAGTGCCTAACAAGAAAGATGATTATGGATGATAGCAACTTCTACACCTCTTTATAAATAATGGGCTCCAATAATGCATTGATGTGATGCTATTGTTGTCAGAAAGGTCTAACGTCCAGCTTAAGGGGAATAGTGTGCATAATGATGGAGGTGTCATACGTCTTCAAATATTCATACCTCCATGCTACCACATCTTGGTAATTCTGTAAAGCATTAATGATCCCCCTTTTCTCCTCTAGTGTGCACACCTCACCAATGAATACATTTTTAACTTTAGTGGTTGTTCCGAGGTTATGAGGGTCACACTAGTTGTTGATTGAATCCTTCTTTGCTTGTCGATCTTGGTCTCGGATCTAACCTAGGTCAAATATGTGTTCCAGCTGAACCATGCCTCTAGGGATAGTATTAGTTTTGAGGTTGATAACCCCTTCTATATCCAATTCAGCTTCCTTGGGCTCGACTTCATCAATTATGTGAGTTGCAAATACATCAGAGACAGTGATAAATTCTAAGATTGCTTGTCATCATTGAACACCTAAAAATGGGTGAGATTTTCTGGCACAGATGGGGTGGCAGTCAATTCAACTGTGAACCTTTTGAGTCTTGACAAAGAGAGGGGTTGTAGTGTGTTGGATGCTTGGGCCAGGGCATTAGCAATATGATTATGTGATTGAGGGATCAATTGGATGTTAAAGGCGTCGAGGCTTTCCAAAATATCCCAAACCCTATGCCTATAATTTTCTAACCTTTGGTCATGGCATGAATATATTTTTATGACATATTTTACTACCAATTCTGAATCACCAAATACTTGCAACATTTTCACATTCTTTCTCAGAGCTATTAAAAGACCATGAACTAATGCTTCATATTCTACTACGTTATTGGTACAATAGAATTGAAGCCTATGAGTAGCGAAGTAGGTCTTACACATAGGAATGATGAGTTCAAATCTAGCTTTGGCTCCCCGCTTGGACTTAGATCCATCGAAGCGTAATGTCCAAAACTTGGAAGATCCTTTAACTTTGGGGCTGATCATGTGTGCATTCTTCCTTGGTCGCATACTTATATATGCCATTCTTGGAACACGAACAAGCTCATCATGGTTGGTGGTAGGTTGTTCGGTCAACAAATCTTCTTGAGGTGTGGTCTGTGCTTTGATGTGATCCATTTCCATCTGGCACAAACAACACTCGAATTCTGAGTGGGTAGCATTATGAAATATACACCAGTTAAGCAACAAAAGCTCTTGAAAATCCATTCTCGCTCCTAGATTAAGCTGGTCATGTATGCATTTTTTCCATGAATTTGTGGAATCCATCCAACAATCCTAAGTTACCATCAGCACAAGTCCCATCATCATTTGATTCTACTAGCATTTGTGTGCTCTAGGGAACACAAGCCAAATTAGCCAGGGGGCTACATAGTATGAAGAAGACCTCTTCGATTGTCTCCTCTTTTGGAAACTCTAATTCTCCTTGATAATCCACGGGGCAATAATTACCTAGTTCTATTTTAGAAAGCAAAACCTCATTGGTATTGTTATATTCTATGATCATGAATTTCATGTGTGGCTCTTGATTTATGCAGATCTAATTTGGCAGCCCCTTCCACAACAACCACATGTGAGAGAAATCAGTTGTGACATACCCATTCAATGCTTGGGTGAAGTCTCATCCCAAGATTATTCTGTAGGTGTCAACAATATCTGCCACTTGGATGTCAATAACCTATTGCATCCTAGGATCTACAACGATCTGCATAGGGATACGATTGATTTCTCCAATGATGTTCACTTCAATTTTGTCCAATTGAGTCACTTTTCTCCTTGAAGGCATGGGGACGATCCCAATATCCTTGCATACAGCCAAGGGCATGACATTGGCTGACGCTCCTGAGTCAATTAGACAATTGTGTAAATTCTTTTGAAATATTCTAATTGTAGTGAGGAAGGGTGGCATTTCTAGCTTTGCTTGGAATAAACCCACAGGTGCGTCAGCTTGGGCTACTTGGTTTCTATCCTTCTCATTGGTCTTTTCTTTGGTTTTCACCCGAGTTTTCTCCTTAGTGGGTTGTTTTCCAATTTTTTGATTGGAAGGGACATCTTTATTTTTACTTGTGATTTCTTGGATTACAGGCTCGTGTGGAGGCTCTTCAAAAGAGACTTTCTTGACTGGTGCTTCTGGTGTCACTCTGGAGGAAGGGGTCCCATTGATCATTCTAAAAAAGGCATTCCAAACTATTAGGACTTTGAGCAACTCGAAAGCGGACAAACTTAACTTGACCTTCTTGAACTCTTTGGCTACATATTCTCCCATTTATTCAATTTCAGCCTCACAAGGGGCACTTTAGGAGGAACCAGTAGGCTGGTTGTGGTTTTGACCTTGCTTCCTATTCCTATTAAATTACCAAGTAGGTACGTGGGGATAGTCTGGGTTGTTATTGGTATTTGGGTTCGGAGGGGTACTAAAGTTATTAGGTGAGGTAGAGGTAGTGAAAGGGCTACCTACTTGACCACCTGCTTGTCTATTCCTTAAATCATATGTGGTATTCCTTTGGTGAAAAATTTGGACTTCATGCTCTCTTAGATCTTCCTCATCTATTGGGACATTATCTACTGAATTGGAGAGCTGAGACAAAGGAATTTTGGGACCTACCTCTTTTGATTCTTCATTCTTTGGGGAGGCAACCTCATTCTCAGGTTTGTTGTTTTTGCTTCATGGAAACAAGGCCTGGTTGACCACGAGCACGAAAGAATCATATGGCTCGAACAAAACTATGTCTCTACAGCCCGCACTATCAACGATGTTCTAGACCTCCACTTGAAAGATCTTTGCTGCTATTTGGAACTCGGGGGGCAATCTAATTTGGAACACCCACTAGTCTTGTGAATCCTGCACCATCCAGATAAGGTAGCCTTAGCTAAATATACCCCACTGGTTATTTTCTTTGTATTAGATGGTTGATCAAGAGGATTGGGAACATCTCCATTGTTTGGTCTCATATTCCATGTCCTATTATATCTTTGTGAGGGTCTCCTTTCAAAATTATGATTAGAATTCTATCCTCACTCATAATTCTATCTGGATGAAGTACCTATCTCCCGATTATCTTTATTGTCTTGATTGAGGTTGGCCTAGATGTTGTGTTGGGAGGCTTGCAACTGGTTATTTTGGTTCCTTAGGCGAGTAATCTCTGTGGAAATTTTCTTGATCATCTCCATCAATTCATCTAACTGATGTTTCTCGGCACTACTTAGCTACGATGTTTGGTTTTGGAGAAAGATGGGTTGTGCTACTGATTGGTTTTGCTAAGTGAGCGGGAATTGAAGCCCTTGTAAATATGTTGGTACTTGTGGTGGTTGTGCATAGGCCAGATGTTGCTGAAACTACAAGTAATGAGGGACTCGAGGTGCTTGGTTCATGGGCTACCCTGGATGAGGCACTATGGGCAGTTGCGACACTTGGTTCATGAGGGGTGTCTGATGCTGTAGAGCTTGAATAAGTCCTTGAATCTGGTTAGGATGAGCAACCTACCCCAAGGAGGGTAGCAAACTAGAAATGTTCTGTCCCAAGTTAGTGCTGGCTATGACTACTTCAACATAAGCATCCACCAATCTAATAGGAGCTTATTGCATCCTCTTTACCAATGCAACTGTGAGGTTATCCAATGTTGCATAATAAACTAGCAAGACAGTGACATTATTGAGCACATACAGAGCTTGCAACCTTGTGTACGCCTAATGGAACTAATCATTGAAGGGGCTGATTGGCTCCTTAAATTCCCTATGGATAGACATAAATTTCCAGTACAACTCTAAAGGGCTGATTGGGATCTTGTACTTCTACAAGAAGGAATTCATTAACCAGTCCCATGTCGTGATGGATCCCGTTGGCAAGTTGATATACCGATAGAAGGCCTCTTCCCCCAAAGAATTAGGGAAAAGCCTACATGCTACATCTTCATGATCAATCTACATATATTTCAACATTTATTGGAAGATCTTTATGTGTTCTTTAGCTATCCTTTGTGGATCTGGAGGATTGAACTTCATGCAAAAGCTCTCCGGGTTCTTGGGAATATCATGGTAATCATCAAAGAAAAATAGGGAAGGATTGTTTCCCAACTAATCCATGAGGGGAGGTGGGGGTGGAACTTTCTATTGGACTATAACTTGGGGTTGCACAGGGGCAACAACAACTAGGATTGTGCCTTGGAATTGGAAGGCAGGGAGCGAGTGGTTGAAAGGCAATTTGGGATGGTTGGAGGGAAGAGAGGAAAGTGAAAAAGGAAGGGTGAGCATGTGGCAGATGGAAGGAGGCCAGGGGTGAGTGAGATGGAATGGATGAGGAGGATGGGTCTAAGTCTGATCTTTGAGTCCTTCTTGTCCTTGTAGGGGGCTACAGTTCCTAAAATTCCCCTTTGTTGGGTGTAGATCTTAGAACTTTGTGGAATCTCTCAAGGCAAAATGATCCAATTCGATGTAGCTTAACTTCAAAGTTTCCCTCCTTCTAGCACCAATTTTGTTGATGGGTGTTTTAGCACTTCTCAACAAAGGTAATGCACAGCTGCATCACCTCTCTTGAAAGGAAATCTCCAACAACAAGTTGCTGAAAATCATCCCAAGGTCTCTCGGGTGTTAGGTCATGACATGCATGGAATATCTCAATTGGTTTGATGTGATCTTACTAGTAATCACAGGGTAGAATTACAGAGGTTAAACTAGAAAGAATTGGATCCTTGGATGGACTTTATAATTTTTTTGGGAAATTTGTTCCATTGTTGTAAGTTCAGGACAACACTCTTAAACTCCACTTTGATCTTCTGATTTGGTTTTACAATGTGCAATGAACTTTATCTAAAGCACTTATTTAAAAAAAAGGGGAAAAAGGGAGTGGGGGAGGAAGGAGTTCCTAGACCTAAAACTATCGATGAACAGTGATAATGGATGACCCTATAGTGGACAACCTTCCCAAAAATTAGTTCCACTTAACCGGTTTAGTTCACAGTCTCATGAAACAAGTGCAATCTTGTAAGATCTACAAATTTTCAACCTTTCATTCACCATAAAGCATGAATAAGAGATATAATTTAAGTGCAACATTCTTATAATGTTTATACTAGCTTTACACTGTAGTTTATCATCAATAAACAACAAAAAACATGAACAAGGAAGGGCATCAACACAACAAAATTCTTCAGAACTGTACACATCTAAAAATGGTCACGGTTAATCAAACCTGTTAATTAATTAAATATGAATTATTTAATTAATATTCTTAAGTCATCTACATATAAATAAATTTAATTATTTATTTCTATTGTTCATTTTCCAATTATGCTAATTTAATTAAATAAATAAAGTTTATTTAATTAATGTTATCTTCTTCTTAATTAATTAAATAGATTTTACAATTTATTTACATTAATTATCACAAGTTTAAATTCTAAATTTAAATGATATTCTTCTCTCCACATTTAATTAAATATTTTTTATATTTAATTAAAACACATTTCCAAATTTCTCACTCTTCCCACAAAATTAAATATTCTTAATATTTAATTAAAAGGCTTTTTCTATTCTCACATAATTAAATATTTTCAATATTTAATTAAAACCTTTTCATATTTCTTTCACACATAATTAAATATTTATTTATTTAATTATGAGAGACAACTTTCAATTGTCTCTTCATTTTCTATCTCTCAGAATTCCACCTCTTTTTCGAATTCTCGATCTCTCACTGTTCATTTCAACAAGTTTGAACTCGACCGTCGATCTTGGCCAATCGAATTCCTACCTTCAAAAATCTATAAATACAGCCCTTTCATGAGTTGAAAAGGACCTCAAATCTCACATTTTCATACGTAGTTATTATAGTCGCAAACTTAGCAATTAATAGCATTTTAATTCAATAGTTCAATTTTGTAGATGCATATGCATTCTTAATAATCTCATTCTCTCAAGTGCCATTCTATAAATTGTGTTTGCACAACTGAGAGCAAACACATTGAAGCGAATCCTTGGAAATAGAGGACAATGGAACGAATTTGAAGAAGCTGTTGTCAAGAGTTTGCATTTGCTTTATTTATTTAGTTTTCTTCAATCTAATGTTTCGTTGGTGTATTAGATTAGATTCAATTTAATTGACACATTCTAACATACACATTTCTGGTGCCCACCATGGGGCATCCTCTCGTATTAATCTTTTTCTTGCAAAAAATATTATGTTTTTACAGGTGACAGACTGAAAAATTTGCTTTGGCGCATATGATCCTCGGTTTAGCGCATCCACAGACTGTTTCGACACATTCACAGATTGTTTCGGCGCATCTAGAGAACGTTTTCGCGCATCCAAAGACTGTTTTCACGCATCCAAAGATTGTTTTAGCGCATTTGGCACCTGTTTTAGCACATACAAGCCTTCTTTTAGCACATCTGGGTTCTGTTTTAGCGCATACGAGCTCTATTTTAGCGCATAGACCTCTGTTTTGTGCTTTTACAGTCAATTTTTAAAATAGCAATATCTTGGTCATAGAGAGGTCTTTTTTGATGATTTTTTTTTTGAAATGAGGTAGAATTTCATAAGATATCCAATGGTGTAGGTGTTTATCAGTTTTATTTGGGTTAAAATTATAAATTTCAAATCTAAAGTCAAATCACACTATAACTTGGTCTAATTTTTAGGATTTTTATGCTGAATGATTCATATAACCCTTATACCTTCTTGTTTCTTGGTTTAATCTAACATTTGAAGAATTTTTTCAGGTTAGAGAATCAAAAAGGGAAGAGGAAACAAAGGAAAAGCTTCTTATGAAATCATATTTCTATTGTATCAAGTGTTTTTAAACACTTTGGGAGCAATTATAATCTCATTCTTAAATTGTTGTCTGGATCTGACACAACCGCGGCCAGAGATTTTATTGATGTATGGGGAATAAAATGAGGCAATCCTAAGATAGAAATTTAAAATCTGAATTAACCAATCCTAGGATAGTCACCAAACATAAATTTTCTTTTGGTTAAAATGAATCTCATGTTTTTGGTGAAGCAACATCTTCACTTAGTGTAGAGAATTGTCAATTTGGGATTTAAAATTGAACCATTATTGTTTGTTGTGATTGTGGGTAATAGGTTTATGCTCTCCCCTTAACTGGGTGATCAAAACACCATACTTACGTTTTATTTTCCGCACTTTAATGCCTTATTACATCCTTTAGAAGGCCTGCTCTTGTGGGAAAAATTACTCACCCAAGAGGAACGACCTAAGTGGGAACACCTAAAGCCAAGGTTTCCAACCCACTTTAATCAAAAGCAAGTTGTTGATGAAAATCCAACTTGACAGTAGTAGGCAGGATAACCATCCCCAAAACCTTTGTTCTAAAGGTTGGGAGGTCTCTCGAGGGAGTATATCTATTGCCACACTGAACGGAAATACTTACTAAGAACCATAGTGTAGAAAGCTAGCCATGTCAGTAGCCAAACATCATCTTAATCACAGTGCAAGGGGAGGGAAGAATCTTCCCCCAAGACACTCACCATATAGTTTCCACAGATTATTTGCTCAAGGGATTCGATATCCACTTCCGTCACTTTGAGTACACACCTGGAAAAGACAAAAACACGGGCGCCCTCTAGGGGGTGACAAGGCTGTGTGAGTCGACGCGATTTTAAGCTATGTGCTGTGATTACTATGAAGACCTATTTGACAAATTAAGAGTGAGTCCGACTGATATGCTTATCTTGTTCCAAACCTGTGGAAATCTCAAAGAACATACACTCTTTGTTTAGATTCTAGGAGTAACAAAACAACTGTCTACTTCTCTATGCTGTGTTTTTCACATTTAAATCAGATTAAGATCATCCAAAAACTTTAAAATATGGGTGATAAGGAAGAAAATCTTGTTCATAGCTCAAATCAAGAGATAACAAAAGAAATGCTTCTAGAAGTTGAACAAGATCCACAATTTCTCTTAGCTATGGAAAAGATCTTAGATAAAAATAAAGAAGGATATTTTCTTTTATTAGCAAAGCAAGGTGCCAAATTTCCCTCTGACTACAATATGGAGAAAATTAAAGAGAATCCTGAAAAGAATGGAACTCCCTTAAACGATCTTAGTACTCTTACCTAGCAAGTAAGAGCACTCCAAAGGTAAGTCAAGGAAATAAAAGGGGGCACAACTAAAAAGTCCTTTGACAGAAATATGAATGTGACCCTTTGTCCTCCAAAAACAACATCAACCAAATTTAATGTTTCTTAATTTTTGCAAAGGTTAAAGGGGAAGCCTAAATCTAAACCATCAAGTAACATTGACCATTCCTGTCATGCCATGTATTTATCTTCATCTCCCATAATTCAAAATGAACCTCACGGTTCTTCCACCCAATTCAATGATCCCATTCAATTTCCTTCTTCTATCATATCCTCTACATCTAGTGATTCATTTCAATCTACACATCTCGATCAAAACATTCTTTCCACTCCATCCCATGATACCAAAATTTTACAAACCCTTCCAATCTTTGATCAAGATCCCATATCTCAAGAATCATATGATGATCCCCTCCTTTCATTATTGACCCATGATAATCCTCTTCCATCTCAAGAACAAAATATTCTTCCAAGTCCTCCCTCCACCCCATCTTATGAATCCATACCCTCTCATGAATCAATCACATCCCAAGAGCATGACAATTCTTCCATCCTATCCAAAGCTTCCCTTCCATCTAATGATCAAGCTACTCCATCTCCTTCATCTAATGATTCTTTTCCAAGTTGAGATCAAAGTATCCCATCATCCTCATTTCAAGGGCTCATCACACCTCTTCAAGAAATGTCAAAATCATTTGATCATATGGTTGAAAACATTGACAATTTCTCCACCATAACTGTTGAAGACAATGATCAAAATCAATCCATCAATGAGAACTGTGAAGATATGTCTACCCCATCTAGTGATCAAATCAACATTCATCAAGAGCCATTTTTTAGTTTTGATCAAGACCCCTCCTACAAAGATCTATTATAAGGAGTGTTGTTGATATTTGATCCTATTGACATAATCCAAAATCCTTCCACCAATGATCGTGTTGAAAATGTCTCTACATCAGCTAATGAGTTAGAGGACATATCTCAAGAATTTATTCCAAAGCATGATCAATCTATTTCACTAATGTCTAGCAATGATCCTTTCCAAAATATATGGACATCCTTTGACCTCATGACATTTGAGAAACTTCCTATACCTAATTAAGATATCCAAGAAAGAAATCCATTCTTTGAAATTAACCCATGTCAAGAACTTGATCTAAAGCATGTCGAAAACAATTCTGAAATCATTCGAGATCAAGAATTTGTATCTCCAAGCTACTACAATGATATAATGGGCACTCTCCTATCCATACAAGATGGCCATGTCTGTATAGCACATACTCATCCATCTACCCATGAGATGCTTTCTTTGGATGGACACATAGATGATCTTCATTCAAAACAAGAGTCTCATACTCTTACTGAGGAACAAGAGTCCCCTACTCTTAACATTTGTACACATGATCAAGAAATAGAGAAATCCAGAGACATGTCAAAAATGGGTCATGAGGAATTCTACAAAAGTGGTGAATCAGAAACATCATGTGAAAGCATATCAAGAATCAATCATGAGGAAAAAATTTATGTGGACAATGAATCATCAACACTTCTTGAAGAAACAGTACAATTTGATATTTCACAAGATCAAGCTAAGGATATCAATCGGGCATTTATCCCACAGATAAAGGATCCTATCACTTATAAAGTTGGATCACTCAACTTTATAAGGGAAAATCATGTTATCAATAAAGGAGCTATCACCTTTGAAGATCCACCACAGAGCAGAGAAGGAGCAACACCTTGTTTCCAAGGGAAATCATATCCTTTTGCAAATAAAATGTTTCAATAGATGAATTATCAAGGCAAAGTATTAGGCCTACATGAATAGGGTATCCTGGAACCAGTACAGATTATTGAAAATCCTAAGAATCAAGGCCTTGGTTACTTGACAATCAAGGGATATGAACATATCAGTAATACTTCCACAAAACTGGGGGCAACTTCGTCTCAAGCAAACGTCAACATAAGGAACATGAAGAATCCTTATGATGAAACCGATGTCGATACTACAACCCACCACATCATGAATCTTCATCCGCCCATCACCCCATCCATGAATTGGGACCAACATCAAAAGAAAAACTTGAATCAAAGCATGAAGAATGTTATCAAGGAAAAAGAAGCTAAAGAGCATATAGGACAAATCAAATACATATGGATACCAAAGAATACAAAGAAAAATTATCCCTATCAAACTCCATTAGTCAAAGAAACTATGGGGAAAAATCAAAAAGGGAAAAGTATCCATCAAAGATGTCCACAAAGGAAAAAGCAGGCTTCTCAAGCAATGTACAAAGTGTATCAAGCAGTTGGTCCAAATTCCATGCACACTTCCATATCCACCCATTATTGCTCATCTTCCCAAGTTTGGAGAGTCAAAGGTTCCAAACTATCGAACAATCCATCTTTTACTCCTAAACACACTCTGTCCATGCCTCCACGCATGATATCCAATTCTCACATTGACCATGTATTGGCAACGACCCTTCATCATAAGGATTCAGAAGGCACTCTATCGCGATGTGCGCACAAAGATGAGGTTAACTCTGATATCAGCAAAGCAGATCAAAGATCTCAAAAGTTGCATTCAAGTGCACGTATCTTGGCAAAACAACTTCTTCAAGTAGGATATTGATGGCACATTATGACAAAAGCATCAACATCAACACCACTAGGTGGTTTAGCATCGACTTAAAATCTCTCAAAAAAAAATATACAAAAAAATCAAAATAAGACGAAAATCATTTCCTTGATGAAAACATGGCAAACAAGCGTCTTGGTGACAACAAAAAAATCAAAAATACAAAAAATCCAAAAAAATAAAAAAAAGGATTGAAAATAGTAAAGAAAAAAAAATCGTCCTCTAGCGAAAACCATTTCAATGGCGCTTTGGACAGGTACCATGATGAAAACCTAGCAAACAAGCGTCATGTGTAGAATCGAGCATCTATGTGGGCCATTTCAAGAGAAAGCATCTCATCCATAATAAAGCCATCATTCTATCCATATCATTCGCTCATCCAGGAACCGTTTATCTAGCTCATTACCATCTATTTACATTATCTTGATCTTGACAAAGTTTGGTAAACACTTTACACTTGTTTATTGTAAACATCTTGATACGGGTCATTTTCATTGATCCTATCCAATCCAAATGTTATCTGAGCCTTGAAGCACTATCCAAGTGACCATTCCTGTGTTCAAACACCTTGTCTTGTCACAAGATAATCCTTGGCATCCTTTGCATGCTTACTGTTAGAATTGGCTATGGATGCCAAGATCTATGGACCAAATAGAAAGCACAAAGAAGAGAGAAAATAATATGACAAGAATAAACTGTATTCAATGTCAATGATAATGCTTCAATGTGTGTACAAATGTAGTAGAGACCCCTTGGTTATATAGCCAAGGTGAGAACATAGGAGTGCATAAGATTATGACAAGTGTCGTAATCTTATGACATGAGACAACAATGAAAAGCTATCACTCCACCTAAAGTGGAAAGGTGATAATATGATAACCACCACAAATAGTGGATCTACCACAAAAGGTGGAAACCTAATCACATGATATGTCCATGAAAGGTGGAGGTGATAAAGTAATAAGAAGATAAGTCCACCAAAGGTGGAAAATCTCCAACAACTCCTATGTGGTCCCTAAGTAAACTTAACTAAGGTGTAATTATGACCTAGGACAAGGTACAAAATATTTAATTACACCAACACCCCCCCTTAAGTGCAACTTAGGGAGAATGTACACAAATGAAAACAATGCAAGATGGGTCTCGACAACTAGGCCATGTTAGGTACCCATGTACAAATGCAATGCAATGCAATCTCTCACAAATGGAGAAAAAGGAGAACTCCTCCCCAAAAGAGAGATGAAATAAAAAATGGAAATGCTCTCAATCATGAATGAGAAGGTAAAAACCCCATGTGAGGAAAAAGACCCCCCATAAGAGAGACAAGGCAGCCCCCCCTCAATGTTGAGTCTCCTACAATGATAGTAGAAGCTCGACATTGAATGTTGAAGATGATCCAATCTCGTCGAACAACGTTCCTCCCCTTAGGAAGAAACAAAACCAAGGATGTATGCAAGATGTATGATGTCTCTGAAGCATGCTCAAGTGTCTCCATGTCGATGTCGAAAGCTGGCACACTCCAAAATGGCGTTCTAGGCCACACTGCTGAAGAGTACAATCCAACATCTAGTATAGAAGAATGTAGAACATGATCCAAAGAGAATGATATCCCCTCCAAAGACAAAGAAGCCTCCTCCAAATGTTGTCCAAAAGTATCCACACTCATGTCAAACTGCAAAGAATGATCATGTAGAGAATGAACAAGAGGGTCAGAGTGTTCCCTCACAACAACTGAAGAAGGAGCATCTTCATCAAAGAGAAGATGAATGTCATCAATGATATCCCCCAAATCTACAAGATGAGACTCCACAAACAAGTCTGAAATACCTGTCAAGAAGCCATCCAAAGTAGCCATATCTGGAAGACAATGTATATCCTACTGCACTGAAGCAAAAGGAACCCAAACTGTGGAATCACAAGAATCATCAACTACAATAGTAGATGGAGGAGATGAAATGCATGGCTCAAGTACTGGATCTGATGTGAGAACTCCCAAGTTCAAGTAGCCGAATGTCTCCTCTGAATCATGGTTCACACTAGAAGTGTGATCAACAGTCGAAGGAACAATGTGACCATCAAAAGCAAAATCTGCAAAGGTATACAACCGAGATGAATGATCAACCACCCTAGTAGTAATAATCTCTCTACTCTCCAAGTCTCGAATGATGACTGAATCAGGTGTGAACTCCACAGTTCTCCCATTTCCACCATGTGTAATCTGATATATGGAAAGAAGATTGTTTGTCAAATGAGGAACACACAAAACATCCTGGAAAGTGTTGTCCCCAAAACTAATAGATCCCTTCCCTAGTACACTCATGTATGTATTATTTCCCATCAAGATAGGAGACATAGAACAAGGCTGAGATGAAGAGAATATAGACTGCGAAGATGCCATATGATGTGATGCTCTTGAATCTAGAAGCCATCTACCTGATCCTGGACTTGAATAGGCACAAAGAGCTTGACCTTTATTTCCTGATGTAGATGCCAAATGAACTTTTCCCTTAGACTGTTTTGAAGAAGAAGGAGAAGAAGGTGACTCAGACATTCTAGAAGGCAAATCAATTTGATTCTTTTTTAAAAGATTCTTCAACTCATCAATGTCCTTCTTATAACAATAGTGTTCTTCATGTCCATCTTTCTTGCAATATGCACAAAAATGCCTCTCCTTCTTAGATGATTCCCCTTTGAAAGAGGATTTTTTCTTTGTTTGATCTGAATGTGGATTATTCTTTGCTTTCTTATGTTTCTTATCTGATTCTAATTCTGATTCCTTCACTTGATTAACCAACAATGCCTGAGATTTAGTAGTCTTGATGAAACCCATTGAGATAAGCTTTTGTTGCTCATGTATCAACATCTCATCAAATGATTCAAATGAAGGTGTAGTATATGTAGACCCCATAGTCAATCAATGAGTATGAAAGCTAGAAACAAAAGAAGCATAATCAGGACCAAGTTTGTTCATTGTATTATAGACCAACTGAATGTCCTTTTTATCAATTCCACATGCTTTACATTGCTCTCTTAGATCATTAACCTTAGTGATGTAGTCTTGGATGTTGTCAAAGTTCTTAGGATCAAGGCTCATTAGGTCATTATCAATTTGATAGCCTCTTACTTCATCTGTAGTACTATACAATGTTTTCAATTTTTCCCAAGCATCATGAGAATTGTTACATGATTCAATCTAAAACAACAAATCTTGAGAAATAAGTCTATGAAGACATCCAAGAGCTTTGGTATGTTTGATCATCCATTTTAACTTTTTATCTGCATCTGTAGGTTCAGGTACCTTATTTTCAACATATAGAGTGTGACCTTCTGTCATTAGAATACTCCATGCATTTTGATACCATGTTAAATAATTATATGATGTGAGCAAAGGAACCTTAGAATGATCCATGAAAATGAAAAAACACAAGCAAACAGATCAAAAATATGCACCAAGAGACCCCCCCCCAAATCACTCAATCAAGAAGCCCCCCAAGAAATATCTAATTTGGCACTTTATAACTAGTGCGTTTACAATTGCCACTGCCAAAAACAACAAAGTGGACTTTGATTTTGGTACATGCAAATTGCCAAAATAGGCCACAAACTCACAGTGAATAAATTACAATAGATGAGATAAATCTGATTACATCACTGGAAAGTACATGAAAAATCATGCACTTTCAAAAAAAATGACACTCAAAAATGTTACCGTAGGAGCAAGTTATGAGCTCCCGAAATGTCCAAAATGAGGACGAAGCAGCAACACTTGTGAGAATCTGCAATTTTTGGAAAATCCAGAAACCAAAACCAAAAAATAGTTTCACTACTGTGTAGAGCATGAAAAATTAGCCCAAATAAAAAAAAATTGCTGAAAAAAAGAGCCAAATTGAGCAAGATATGAGCATTTGAAGATGAACTGCAAAATTCGGACTGCAAATGGAGAGGGGTCAAAAAATTTTGATAACCGCTGACGTATTGCTGATGTCAGCACATGATGAAGTTAAATTTGATGACCTAGAGGCTATCACCATCACAGTTACCCCTACCAGAAAATAGGCCAGAAACTTTTGTAGTTGTCAGGCAGTTGCCAGAATCTGCTTTTATTGCCGGTTTTTTTTTAACTGCCGGATTTTGCCCGCTTGCCGGTTTTTGCTGCTTGCGGGTGACAATGGATCTGCCGATAGAGGCCACGTGGGTGGCATGGGACCCCCGCGGGTACTATAAGTACTTGCGTGTGCAGGTACAGTCTGCACCGCAGACTTTAAAAAACTTTTGATTTTTGATTTTTTTTTATTTTTTTTTGATAAAAAATTTCAAAATTTTCAATCGAATAAAATAATAATTTTTTCAGAAAATTCGTACCACTATCATAATGACGACCTGGGGGCCGTACAACTCTCGGGAAAAAATTTTTTGCCTCACCAAATGACTTGCTCCGATTTGGATGAATGGATAGTTGATGTTAGGGTTTTTGGCCCTTCTGGATGCAATGGCAGGGTCGGATTTGATCCAAAATGCTCCAAAAATGCAGCTACCTTCTGGATCAGGCAGCCACTATGCAGCTTCAAACCCTCATAGATTTGGCCTCATATGTCTGATTTGGACGAAACAAAAGGAAAAATCGACTTTCTCAAACCTTTCGGATGCAATGGTGAGCTTAGATTTGCACCTGCAAGCTTCGATTTAAACCTGCAATAAAGAGCCAAAAATGGAACCTCCCCAAATCTGGTACCTCTCTTCAGAAATAGACTCTCCAATGGCACCCAACCCACTCTGATACCATGTTAGAATTGGCTATGGATGCCAAGATCTATGGACCAAATAGAAAGCACAAAGAAGAGAGAAAATAATATGATAATAATAAACTATATTCAATGTCAATGATAATGCTTCAATGTGTGTACAAATGTAGTAGAGACCCCTTGGTTATATAGGCAAGGTGAGAACATAGGAGTGCATAAGATTATGACAAGTGTCGTAATCTTATGACATGAGACAACAATGAAAAGCTATCACTCCACCTAAAGTGGAAAGGTGATAATATGATAACCACCACAAATAGTGGATCTACCACAAAAGGCGGAAACCTAATCACATGATATGTCCATGAAAGGTGGAGGTGATAAAGTAATAAGAAGATAAGTCCACCAAAGGTGGAAAATCTCCAACAACTCCTATGTGGTCCCTAAGTAAACTTAACTAAGGTGTAATTATGACCTAGGACAAGGTACAAAATATTTAATTACACCAACACTTACAGTATCTATCCATACACCTATTCAAGAATCCACCCATGGCCATTCCATACATTGCTAGACATTAGGGGAAAATGTTGACATCTTGCTTCAGGAATGAATCTTGATATATATCCTCTAACTTATGTGGTGATTTGAACATTGGAAGACGTAAAATCAAATTGGTCAAGCGTTGGTGAACCAAAAAAAAATCCAAATCACTATCCCATGGCATATGTTGATAGGAAGATGCTCCTTATCAAGTTTTATCTTTCGTTGAACATCAAACTGAACAATTCATATTAGTCACATCTAATTTGCGTGTTAGTGTCACATCAAATCATCAAAATAATTTTGTTCCAAATCAAGCTTCATCCATCTTGATCAATCGAATCCAATCAATTATCACCTTGTTTGACTTAACACACTTAGCCAAACTATCATCTTGTGAACGAGTTTACTCTAGGATAACACAACTTCCTTGGGTTTACAAATTCATTATCATCTTTGTTTGGCTTAACACACTTAGCCAACTTAACAAATCTATTATCACCTCATTTGACTTAACACACTTAGTCAAACTATCAATCCATCAATCTGATCAATCAACCTTAGCTTGGTTTTCAACAAGATCTCAAAATAAAGCACTAATATCGTAATGCATGTCTATATCCAAATCATCAAAATCCAAAAAAATCAAAAAACATCAAAATTAAAAAAAAAATCAAAATATTCCTAAAATCCAAAGAAAAATCAATAAATCATATGCTTTCATCAATAAAATGGTCGTATCTCACCCTAGACTAGGGGAAAAATCCTGAACTCGTTGGGGGAAATCAACTTTTTTTGAGCAAACAAGCAACATGTGTCAATTATCAAGTATCAGATCAACAATCGAATATCCAATCAAGCCTGGTCAAAACAACTTTGAGACATGTCATACGTTGAAACTGAAACAAACTAGATGATCTTAATCTGAGTTCCATGAATGGAAAACTTAAAGCAATAAGTTGCAATTGTTGTTTTGATATTTGATGATATCATGTCTTTGGAGTGGTTCAGTGATGTATTGAACTA